>JAQBSW010005159.1:0-60548 GCA_029291075.1 Eudiplozoon nipponicum
AAAAGATAGTTACGAAGATGATTCTACTAGATATCTGCAACAATATCGCCACTGAGCCCGATTCGATGCCATACCGCTAAGGGTTTCTAACCAAGAATTATAATTAGTGTACATAAACATGCGTGTATTGGTGTGTGTGTCTGTAAGTAGTTTCGGATACACATGTGAGTATAATTGGAATATTTATTAAGAGCGAATTTTGGGGCAGACAAGAAGAATACTTAAGGAAGTAAAATAAACATAAATAGATCTGTCTTCAATAAGGATATCACACTTGCCACAATATGTTTTGTTCTGTAAGTATGGTGTCAACCCTGTAGGTGGAATTAGAAATGAAGTCCCGAAAATTTGGAAAAAATTGGCAAATCTTCATTCACAAACATTTCTGGGCAATTAATGTTAGGACGGCTTCGTAGTCATGGGACCAGTGTGATCCCACCAATCAAATAACAATCTGTGCACCTGGAAATGTTAAGAAATCAAGATTTTACCGACCTATGAGTGGTATCAATTGTCCTGCAACAGTTAATTGCGGTAGCAGCTCAATCTTGAATCAGTCAAGGGGACACGGAATAAAGCTTACTTTCAGTTTGAACTGTATGCTTTATAAACTAGACCAAATTTCGCAGATAATTTTGCTATCAGGTCAGACAGTTAACATGGCTTTAATAGAAATCTGCAACGAGATTAGCACTAAACCTTATTGGATTCTTTCTAATAACTATGACGCGAACTTTGTTTCGATTCTAAAAAGCGTACAATAAAAATGCTAACTAATTTGATTATGGTTGACTTCACAGTTTTTCTATGCAAAAATCTGGTCAACTTGAATCTTATGTCACCCATGCGCCAATAGAGCTAGTATAACTCCAAAGGACAACCGGGATTTACAATTAACCGAGCCAATGCAATTCATGGGTCCTTATTGAATCATATATAATTCTAAGACTGTCAGCGTTGGCTATTTGTTTTTTTTGTAGCCAAACAACCGTGACCGAATGCCTGTAAGAGCCTAAGGCGTATAACCGAACGGCAAATATAGATTTGCCGCACATTCCGCATTGAAGATGAGATTAGATACTCCGTTTTGCCAGAAAACGTGCTGGTCTGAGAAGGCTGCTCAAGGTTTTGCGATTTACATTTTCATCCTGCCCATAAAATTGCCTGAGCTACAAATAAAGTTGTGTGAACCATCCAATTATTTTTAACTTTTCATTTTGATGTTGCAGAAAAGATCTTTAGAATGCAAGTTTCACTTTGAAAGTCATATACTGTTTGTTTTGGAGAACCAATATATTTGAAATTGTGTTGCGCACCTAGTAACAAATTATTTCAAATAGGATTAGAAACATAAATACAAGTAAGTTATCATGAACGGAAGGTATAATATAATATACATTCGTTTGTTGCTTACTGTAGGAGCCGGCATTACGCTCTATACCCACTACATATTTGGTTTTCGAACTTTAACACCTACATTATGAACATATGAAAGAGTATAGATTTTAATAAGAACTTCAAGAAGTTAGAGTAAGTATTAGCGTTTAATGCCACTGCTCTTAGTAAAGCTGAGCGAGAGTTCATAAAGTGCTTTTTATGAAGTGCACGTATAATACTAAAATAAACGAGCAAACCATTTACGAATAGAATACAAAATAGTAGTTTTCGATTAATTGGTTTGGCGATGCAGAATTTAGTCTTACTCGGATCCAATCTGTTCGTCCCTACAATGTGATTCGACGAAATGCAATGATGGAAGAACAATTAACATTGCGATGGTTTGCTGTCGAATTACAATTGCCTTTTTACAATTGTGAGAGAACAAATCGTCCCACACAAACAGCACAGTGTCTTCATTCCTTACAGCCCCTGCGCTAAACATTGTGCCGCTAGCGAATTTAATCTGTAATTATTAAATCCTTAAACAGTTTCGATCCTAAGACATTGCGAACTGTAGCCTAGTGAAGTTTTATGGTTGAGGTTACATTTTGTATTTATAATTTTGATGGAAAATGGAGGTAAGCGTTCATTTTGTTGATAAAGGCCAAATTTCGTGGGATAGGTGGACAGGAAGATACGTTCTATGAAGAGGAACATTTTATCAACTAGTTACGAAGAAACATTGTTACGCTGAATTTATTTTCTCGGAAGTGATGTGAGGACAACTTTAGGTTGTTACCTGACGCAAATTGTTTTACTATATTTTTAGCCTGTTATGTTCGGAACAATTCAAGAATAGCCTTTCAGTCTGTGCTTTAGTTAATGCTAAATGGATTCATGAGCAAAGTCGAAATAGACACTTGGTTTTTGTTTTTTTGGAAAACACTTTATAGGCTGATTGAATAATACTACAAGAACCTATAATGCTGCATGCAGAAATACCTTTCCAATGTCTTGCGTATTTTAATATCTTCCTCGGTTTGCTTGATCTTTCAAAATCAGAATCAGTTTATTTTGCGTTTTGTTAAGCAATGACATGACAATGATTTGGTCTAGGTTATGCACATTATAGAAGGCTAAGTAGACATGTTTCTATGCTGCATAGAAATATACCTTTATATATACTATATCCACTCGTCCTTCGATTATTATTAACTTTTTATTAATAGGATCTATCCTTAAATTATAATATTGGACACGTTTATTATTGCCCTTATTTTTCATGATTATATGGTAATGCATCCGTTGTGTAGATGATCGTGATGACGACCTGTCAATTAAACAACCAACTGAGCAGAAGTTTTAACAAAGATTAAGAATTTGTCTAAGCTTCTTTTCTTCTTAAAGTAGAGCTGACGTCGATGAAAAAGCGACCTTGCTGTTAATTCTTCTGCATTTAGGTGAATCTAATAAAAACTCACCAAAATTGCAGTGTGGATTATAGAGTTTAATAGTTTTTGACGCATTTTCATTAGCATTCCGCATTAAGTCGGGCGATTTTCAATTTATCTAACAAACGTGCCACAGACTGCTGTTTCCGCAGCAAAAAGTCATCACTTTAATAAAAATTTACACAAAAACTTGCATAACTTCACCCAACAAAGATAGTTTACAAGATATTTTTTTAAATTTTTTAACCAAGTTTGCATTACTTTTTAAACTCGCAAAAAATGTGAACAAAAAATGTAGCACCATTAACAGAATAAGGAATTTATAAATCCGAAGAATTTGATAATAAAAAAGCATAATAAGTTCTTAAGTTTGTGAAGTTGAAAAGTTAATTCTTTTATTGTTACCAGGAATTAAAATAGGCATAAAACCGTTATATTCAATTCAAAGCGTTAAACATGAACATACAAAATAAAAAAATAATTAAATCTTCAGCTGAATAGTTTCGTAATCAGTTAATAAAAACGACCAAACGTTGATTGATCTTTCATGTATAAACGGAAAACAATAAATAATATATATTATTGGTAGTCTTTACGCCACTCCTTAATGTATTGACGAATATGCTTCTTCATCACGCCTCTTATGGTCTTTAGAGTGGTATCGTCCGATGGGTCACTCGATCTCAAATCTAAATGATGTGCGCCCATTGGATTGAACAAGACTTCCGAATGCGGTGCATCCTTGCGCTTCAACACACCGAGACCGGACCATGGATCAAGGCCACCATTGCTAAAGTTGATTTCAATATAAACAATTATTGCTTTATAAATATAATATTTACTAATAAAAAATGAATATTATTTTAAATTACACGGTCATGTATAGGTAGGCTCTTACGCGTCTTCAAGGACGCCCACGAATCTGCTGGGCTACCAGTTATTACAGCAGATAACATACACACAAGCTCTTGGTGCGCGATAAGGAAAAGCTTGAACAAACCTAGGCTCGTCTATTGAAGATCAAATCCAAGAAAATAATTGCTTTCTCAACCAACACAAAACCTCTGGCAAGTTTAGAGGACATTGCATCCTGACTCAAAGGCTTCGCAAAGAATTTTGCTGCTAGCCACGCAACAAATGAAGATTGCCATCGTTTTATTTTTAATAATGAGTTTGAGAAAAATTCGAAGCATTAAAATTCCTGCACATTTTTACACTGATTTGACAAATTTGTCGAAATTTTCTGGTGAAAGAAGTACGGGCGGCTTCAGTTTGCGACTCGCAGGTCATCAAGTATTGCTAAAGTTGTCTCAATCTATTAAATATTGCGAATGACATGGTTTGTGAAAAAATGATCTTCCTATATTGTTAGGATGCAGCAATTATTCTTCACTTCTGCTAAGATGGGAGTCTTGCAGTCTCACGAGACAAACAATTCGCATTAATCGGTGACTACGCTTTGGACAAATTCAATTTTGGTAAAATAAAGATTCAAAAGGGGTCTGCAAAAACTTCTTTCTGTCGTCTGGAGGGAGCAGTTTGTTAGAAGTATTTGGAAGTATGTCGTCATGGTAACGAATCACGAAAATGTTCACCATCGTTGCTTTTCAATACGCTTCAGCCGCTTTTGATTCAGTGTCACGCAAGATTTTATTATTAGCTTTGCTTTATGATAGCGTCAGGGCAAAATTGATCAACTACTTGAAAACTGATACTTTCTGAACAATTTGTGAAAAGCTCTCGCGTTTACCTAAGAAGTGTAATTGCCCATGCCCCGTTTGTGTTGTTTTTGCGATCTTTGTTGAAGACACTGAGACGCACTACATAGTGGAGATAGGTAGTATTGCTAGGTTTCCTGTTCTCGAGTACATCTACCATGCTCATCTTTTGGCGAAAAAGACAGAAGCTCTATAGAGCTACTGCTTGTTGTCAAACGTTTTTCGATCTCAATCAAAACGATTATTAGAATAATAAAAATAATTTAGTGAAGATAGAGTTTAATTTGTATAGCTGAATAGGATAGGAAAAAGACTAAAGAGCACTGAAATTTAAAAATGAGTATATAGTTTCCATAAACGTAGTGTAGCAGCGTAGCTTCATAAATGACTAATTATTACGATAAATAAATTCTAAACCATAAGCTGAATACATTTGATTTCTTTATTAGATATGTAACTAATAAATTAAAATGGGCATCATTAATGCATAAATTAGGAAACCTCTTAAAATAGAATTACTTAATTGTTTATGAGACAACTTTTATTTTAATAATACAATATATAAATTCATCTTTCGTTAGTCAAAGATCATTTGGACTGAGTAAACCTATAAAATTGTTGCGATATTTTCTCGCTCTTCGTTAGTTAACATCGTCCCGTCGTTTATTATAAACGATTGGTTGACAAAGTTAGTGGCCCAAGCAGCAGAACATCACAAGCAGATGGAGGAAATGAAACTACAGGAAATGATACAAACTAGAAGGACGAGTACGCTAAAGGAAGTCAAAGTCGAAACCGGTTGTAAACCCTTACTGTAGTGCTTCTTGAAGTGAATGTGTCTGCACATATAAATGGTGCTATTAGCTTAATGCAAACATGCATAAATAAACGGATATCTAGGTCTCTTATACGGTGTTTCCCAGGAAAGCCATTGGAAATAAAACAAATAACCAGGTCTCTTAAATGGACACTGTTTGCCGCTGGATACGCACATATACGTCCATTCAAATGTCAATTTAAATGAGTTTCTCGTCCATAAAAAATTCCCAGGATAACATACCTGCAATAAATATATTTTCAAAGATTATACATTAAGGCTTATTTATATCGCTTTCTTAGTTTATTTACCAATATTTTACTCCTCAGTAGTTCATGATCTGTCGAAGACGGCCTAAGAGTTAGATATTCCAGCCTTAAATACACAATAATGACTCTGAAATTTCTTGTTACGTTAGCACGAAAATGGAAAAAATACTGAAAACTGAAAATTGCTTAGAATTTGCCATGCCTCAATGTTTTTTATAGTTAAGTTTTAAGCACTGATCGCAAATAAATCCTCAAGAGTTACGTCTCAATTTCGATTAAAAACATGATGTAGATTAAAACCAGTGAAATGTGTAAAGGAAGTGTTTAATAATAATAATAAATGGTTCAATTGATTGAGCATCACTAACAGTTTCATATAGTGAAGCAAATGTCCTTTCCATTACTCATTTTGTGGAAGCAATTTTCAAAATGGTCTAACACTATTTAGAGGTAAAATATATAATGCGCATTCTAATTGATTTCAGTTGCAAACACGCAAATGCAATTGTCCTAACAAAAATTTTAAACGACTTAGTCCGCTTACTGTCGTTCTCTGGCGAAATGTGTTACTAAACATGGCTGGCAATAGGATTGCTTTTATACTACTGACAAAAGAAAATTTTGTTGGTGATTATCTCATGTTCGCCACTAAGAATTTTGGCAAATTCTTTACATAGCCGATCGTAGTACATTTTTTGATCATTCTATCATATTATTAACTAGAGTGCACAAATGAACATTACCGAGGAGCAATAAGCAATAAGCCAATCGTACTAAGTTAAATAGTAACTCAGTGGGCGATTTCTATTCCTCTATACTTTAAAAATGCTTTAGCCAATGTATCACATGATTTGTTGACTCATTTAAAATTCTTAATTTTTTATTAGATGTACGGCATTGTGAATGCGCTATAAGCAACAATAAAGAATGGTTCCTGGGAATTCTAGGTTTCAGGGGAAAATTATGCTACTTTGCAGGTCAAAAATGGACCCACACGCATGCTTGATAATTTTGATATTTTATTGATATAAAAACAGATACTGCTCAATATTTCATTTGAAAAACATGTTTATTTCTGCGTTCGGGTGACGGTTTTCCACATATGACCAATGGTAACATACCTTTACTCGTTTTTAGTTATCATCATGTCTGGTATTTGAAACACCCATGGTAAGAACAATGCTCAAACAAATTTCTGTTTAATACATCATATTTAAAGAGAAACTAAAATGAATATGTCCGAAGGAATGCTTTTCGAAGTAAAAGATAACCTTTCAGTTTTTTTGATAAAATTCAAAAACAGAAATTTAATTTTTTCATTCAAAACTCCTAATTGTAATGCTTTTGACATGCATATAATTTTTTGCTAAACAAGAATTCTCGTGAAATTTTTGTTAAATGGAAATGATATTTAAGTTATAAATATATTAGATAATTAAGAAAAATGCGGATCAGATTCGTTGTTAGGAATACCTGAAAACGACATTCGTGACAGTGGCAAGGCGTTTCGCCCAAAACTGAATGCTGCTCCAATTTGTCCGTGGCACAACACCAAAGGTCGCTTTGCAGATGCTTGAAAATTCCGTTATATTCCAGGCTTGTGGCAGGAACATGTCAGTATAACCATTTGAGCAAGTCGGAGTGGTCATTTCCATGCATGTCTAGAAAAGAAAGAGTAAAACTCATATCATCTTATTGCCATAATATTTTAAATTAATGAAGCCAAAATATTTATCCTCTCAAATGACGCCAGCTAAAAAAATACTACGAAATTTAAAAAAAATATTATTTTTTGACTACAAGCAACTCGTCACTATGAGTTTATCTATTAGACAAGATTCTCACTGTAAAAGGTTATATACGACAGTGAGTAAACATTCATCTTAGCTAGAAAAGGCTGACTAGTTACTCGTTAGTAGGAGATATCTCAATTTTCGAATCCATAACATAATTAGTAAGGTTATGCGTGACAAAGAAACGATGCCGCCTCTGCGACAAATGTCTATTAATTTGACAAAACGATATCCCAGGTGCGACAATTCATTTCAAACCTACAATGGTTATATAGAAGAGATATATATATATATATATATATATATATACATGGATATATTACGACTAATAGCGACATACAAATTGCACAACATACGAAATCTGCAGAAGTATAGCAATCAAACTATATTTAAGCACCTTGTGTCATGTCGGTTAGCCTAAGTTAAAGTCGATTAAAATTCTCAACTATAAACAGCAACAATATACGGAGATTTCTAAATCGACAATTTAATTTTGAAATTTTGGCTATGCATATTTGGTAACGTTTAAAACTAAATAACGTAAACTATTAATGAATATTATATGTCCAGCAATCAATTAACTGTTAATTAGCTGAATGTTTAATTAATTTTTTGTAAAATAAAATTTGATTTAGAATAAAAATTATCCCTCCAAAGAAAATTTTACAAAACCAAGGTGATTAATTATCATTGCTAGCTTATATTATATTAAGAAATATTTTCTGTACCGGTTTCTAATAAGATGCAATTAGCAGAAGGAAAAATACATGCAGGTACACAGAAAAACGCGCAAACTCAAAAAATGCGAGCTTAATAGACCAATTTATTTTGTTTATTCAGCAGCAGACAGAGAATATCGAAACTAATAGCTTCGGCACATAGCAATTATTTATTTCCTGTATTGAAGTATGACAATGGGAAATAATGTATTCGGCTGTTGACAATTTGTTGAGCGTTACTTAGTCCAAATATTCTTAACTTCTAAAGACGCAATATATACATAGAATGTTAAGTAAGGAGAACATAGCAACCACTAAGGAAACGAACCTAAGAGCATTTGGTACAACTGACAAAGGAGCACAATATGAAATAAAAACGAACAGATTTTCGTGCTTTTTAAAGCAAGATAAGACAAATGACTGTGTATTGCTGAAATTGCTGTCTGATTAAACTAAAGAAATTTTAACGTGAATTGGACATACTTGGTGAATTACTCGCATGTGTATGTGCGCCTGCTTACATTATTGCTTGCATAATCAGGCTACCAGGCATGGACTGTAGCGTTGAACGGCGTTCCAAAACGCTAGTGCTTAAAGGTAATTTCGACCAAAATCTAGGTTAAGAATTTGCAAGCTGAGCTTGGGAAATATCTGTGACGACGATTTCAGACTCACCATGTATGAGCCTAGCCTAAACCAGGTCGTAGTGACGTCATTTGTTCCGCATAACAGGCGGCATTCTGCCACAATATGAAACTATGAAAACCATGGGATGGGACGATGACGTGTCATCAAACTCGGATAGACAGCATTCTAGTAAGCAGACGATTGTTATCCTTTGTGAAGGACGCGTAAGCGTATCCTGGATGCTCTATTGGTTTAAACACGGGATTAGATCAGTCTTCTGATGGCTAGAAGTTGATTTAAATTATGCTAAACACGGAAAACTGGAAAACGTCGATTTATCCCCAAACAATAAAATCTGAGAATCTGTTTTTCATTTCTACTAATACAAAAGCTCATTAACACAGTATGTGCTTCGAAGCTAAGAGATCGAACTTGAGTCAATAAGAATAACAGTTGGCAGCCAATCACACGGACAATGAGGATCAACATTGGTTTAGTGTTGTTAATTAGTTGGAAGGGACGTGGAAGCATAACAACTCGAAACGTAGGCGCAGACACAGCATATAGGCGGTGGCCACTCTGCCAAGCGTGTAAGGATTCTGCTCGTAATAACCCTCCTGGCCACAATTCCACACAAATTTATCTTATTGCGGCTGTTGTAGGCTGATTAAGCTAGTCTTTCTCAAATTGCCCATTTATTTAACCAAGTATATAGTTCAATATACTTAGGTTAATTATATTGTCGGTCCGCATTTATGTATAGGAGAATTTAGACATTAAATACTAAATCTGCCTGCTTCACACCGCATTGTAATCGATTTCATCGCTTAAAGTATAAGCAAATTCCAGATGAGCGACAGAATACATTAAGCAAGAGCTAATTTACAAAACAATCGAATCACTTAGTCTGATATATGAAGTGCCATTATTACTGTTTGAAAAGTATACTTACATATTCTGCACGCCTGAATACCAAGACGTTTAATGTTCGACGGCTGGTTAAATACCATAGGATTGCTGTTTCCTTCAAGCTGACTTTAAAGAATTGTTACCCCCAACGCATAATCGATGATTACAAATTTTTATTACGCATATCTATGGCGAAAGATGCAAAAATTAATGTTCGTGACTCGTACTAAGTATATGAGACTACCAGAGGTGAGAACCGCATATCTAATTTTGATATGCGTATATATTCCTTGTTGTGTGATCCTCGATAGTCAGTTTTCCGTCGTTTTCTGATGATAATCATGGGAGGTCGAAACGCGTCAGTACATGTGACCAACGGTAATTTTTCTGTTGTTCGACGACTGGTCAAAAACAATGGGATTGATGTTCAATTCTAGCTTGGAAACTTTATTTAAAGAATTCCTATGAACGGCTGAATCCACATAGAGCACAAATTGGCTATCTCGTTGTCGGATACAATTGGTCATCTGATTACCATGCATAGGCTCTTTTTAGCCCAACTTACAAGAAATTCTAGATCTACGCTTATGTATAAATATTTTTGCAAGCATGTATGCATCCATATTTGATTTAAGCTTATTTCGCTGACGCTTCGCAAACTGCCATTATAAATATATAGTTCTAACTAATAGAACATATAATTGTAATTAAACCAATTTAACAAAATCCAGTTGCTTAAATTTCGTTAGAGAGTATTATTTTAATTTGGAAATCTAAAATAAGATTGGCTTACACTTATAACTTACACTTAAAACAAGGAAACTGAAACCGCATTCACCTAATAAAATTTTTACCGAAATACAATTTACATTAGTTAATTTGTGAAATATATATAGGAGTCTAATAATACTCGGTGAAAAATTAATGCCTTTTAAATGAAGATTGTTTTTGCGAACCTGGATTAAGTTAAATGACCTGATCAGCGTTTTGACCAACGCATGCTTCATTGGTTTCATTTGTTTAACTTGTGAGGATGAACCAACTGAAGAAGGCTACCGATAAGGATAGCCGAAATATATTACAGAAAGAAAACTACTGGAGCAAATCAGGTAATAAATAGTGCCGTTTATTCAGTTGACTTAAGCAACAAATTGCAAAATTTACACCATACATCATATATACTGGTAATATATTATATATGCATTGTGCCATATCAATATTTACTTAATAATAATAAAGCCAACGAACCTGTAAAAACCAACCCATTTCACCAATATCCGCAGTAGTCGGGCCTTTCCAGTCTACACATTTCTGTGTTTTGGTGTAGTTTGTTAATGAAAGAAATGATTCAGCGAAGGCCTTAACCAATTTGCGATCATCTCCAGTATTAACATTCGAATTAAGTGGCTTGCAAAAGTACTAAAAGTGGAAAATATAACAAATACCATGTTAATTTATGAATCAATTGACATATTGCTAGTCATTGGACGGGAAAAAAGTAAAATATTGTTTTTTGGTTGCGAAACATTTTGGAAGGTAAACACTTTAACTTGAGATGTTCAATGCCACAACACACGATCTTCCGCATTTAAAAGATAATAACTTTACATTGTACTATTTAGCAGTTATTTCACGACAATTTAATGGGGGAGTTTATCAGCCGAGCAAACTTAACAACGTAAATGTAAATATCGCGTGGTATATTTTTTATGTTTCAAACTAAGATGAAATCATCATTGAAGAACGCAGATTATATAAATTATTTCTACAGGTAATTGTTTATAAAAAATCTAGAGTTTATGTGTTGTTGTCTTTGATTGTAAATCAAATAGTCAAATGAATGGATTTATATTGGTAAAAATGAATACGAACTATAGCAGAACATTTCTACTAGCAACGACGTCAGTCAATGATGTTGACTGTCCCCATATTTAAAAAAACTTAAATAGATTACATTACGAACTAAACTTTTCTATACATTCAGGATGCAGGCGACCTTGACCATCCTTTCCTATTCCCAGTCTAAACAGACCGTTCTTATAAATGCTATAAGTACACTGGATGCTGGTCAAACCCTGAGCCTAGGGTCGTATTTTCAGAAATAAAAATAGTTCAAGTAGACTACCATTTAAGAAACTTAGGTTAGGTGTTAACATCAGAGAATTAAATGCGCGAACGCCGAAAGAAATTCGACATGTAGCTCAAACACATGCGTTCGATAAATTAGAAATATGTAGATTTTACGTATCCGGATCTAGAATAAAGGATGCTACGAGTATTACAGAACTGGATGCATCATTCTTAACTTCTACCTATTAGGTTCATACCTCTGATACCACGGAATTTTCTCAGGCCGGACAATGAATCGGTGTATAACTCAGCTCACGAGCTGCAGCCTGTTTAAATGAATGGATCATGTAAATATTTAACTTTGTATGGCACGATTAGAGCTATACTACAACCAATGCCAGAAACCTTTATCAACGTTTCCTTTTATGCATAGCCTAGTTATGATCGCAGCACAGACAACAGCGAGAACAATTTCTACTTCGACTAAATAAAACAAGCAGCTACGGTATAAACATGGTTACCTGAATGTTCGGACTTGGCGCTTAGGCGACGCCGCATTTCATCCAACGGCCATAGTTTCCAGGCTCAATACACAATGATATTGGTCAAAGACAGCTTCACGAACAACGTTTAGACTAGAGTAAAACAAACATCATACGTAGTGTAAAGCGTGGCGCCACATGACGTCCTCCAGCCTGCATACAAATGCTATCTCAAGTAGGACATACAGCAACTAATTACAGATGGTAGGATTGCATCTAAGCCTGGCGTTCTCTAAGGAACACGTATGTCGACTCGGACCATACACTCCTCCAGAGCAGATTTGTATTCACTTTTTTCGAAAACTCAGATGGATGTGAGTAAACTCGATAAGCTGCCTTTTCAACGAAAATATGAAGATGATCCAAATCGTATTTATACTGTCTTACTTGTGAAAATTCTAATAAATTTTAACTGTAGATAAGATCTACTACCTAAAAAGCACATGCTACTTTAAGTAGCATTTTAGGATACCGTAATATGGGTCAATTTGTCTCTAAAAGGTTAGGGGTATTCCCGCAACCAGGTGCGAAATTCATTTTATTTCGGCTTATAAAAATATTACAAGACGCAAATTTTTCCAAACTCCAATTTACTTATGAATTCTCTCGGAGAAGAAAATGTCAGTGGTGAGAGGAGCATTCGCATTAGATAACAACCGATTTTTGTCTCAACTAATTCGTGCAACACGTTCGAGGAATTAGAAGTTATTGAAACGATAAAGGATAGTAACAATAACAAAATAATCTATCAAATGTGTCAGATTGATAGGTTCGCTGAACATTATAAATGTCAATGTTTGTTGGCAACTACATTAGTTCTAATCCAAGAAATGATGCCCGTATCAGCAATGTTGAACGCCAATCCTGAACAACAATCAGAGAGAATTCAATCTTCTCTTTTACATCACATAACTCCAGACTCCGATAATCTATCGAAATCTTATTTAAGGATGTCAGAGATTGGTGTCCTTTGTACTTTATGAAATGGGACCGTGGAGATTGCTTCGGGTTAGTCTACAATCATTCCTATCTTGATTTGTGCGATAACGTTCATAGTATGAGATAACTCCAGGCGTCCATAGGTGATTTGATACGATTGTCTTACGCTATGTCAACGCTTCAGATTAGGCAGAGGTTATAAAGATAACATCTTTATTTGAAGGAAAGTTCTTGAACAGCGATATGTATACCACCGTTCCACATTAGCCCCCTTTCGAGATTACAAGTGTGCATTTGACCAAGTGTATTGCATTATTCTATTCGATATTCTAATAAAAACGGAATGCCTACCAAATTTGTAAATATTAAACGCGCTTTACACAAATACTACTGGTTGTGTTAAGTTCCAGAACGAATTAGCCAACAACTTAACTTCCATGCGGTGGTATTCATCATGGCTATCCACTTTCCCCATTTTTGTTTAATTTTATAATATATTTTTGTTATTATAAGTCAATCTTGACTATGCAGACCATATTTTATTATTAATTGAAAATTCAGATTCTGCTCAGGCAACCTTGAATAGATTGGCAGTCGTTCCGTTTGGTATAAAATTCGCACCATCTAAATTTCTGATACTTATACATCATCATCATCATCATCATCATCATCATCATCATCATCATCATCATCATCATCATCATCATCATCATCATCATGTCCAGCCACACAAAAGTCAAAAGTGACTAATGTTTCACTGCCATATGGCCATAGGGAGTGAAAATTATTAGTGAGATTTATGAGAGAGAGAGTGTGTGTGAGAGAGAGAGAGAGAGAGAAGGAATACCTTGCTACTATCAGTAAATTTATCAGGATAACTCACAAAAATGAGGCAAACTAAACCTCTCCACAATAGCATTATGGCCAAAATAGCATTCGGGCAAGGCGATATCAGCAATACAGCTTCCTTGCGGATTTCACGGTATCACGTCATAAACAAACCAAACCTCGCAGCTAACATTGCCCTACTAAGAAAAAGAAGTTACGAAGATGATCAAGAATCATCTATACAGGATCACATATCACTCATTCCAATTCTGCGATTGCAGAGTGAAGGCCTGGACGTAGTTGACAGATTTATATATCTTGGAAGCTCTGTCAATAACTCAGGCAATATGACTGACGGGATGAGTATGAGAATGACGAATATTAAATTGGCTTTCATCAACCTCCGCCAATCTTGAAGAAGCACGAGTATTTCACTCTGTCTTAACGGTCGTGTGTCCATGCATCTGTAAGTTCAATAGGCTAGTAAAATTTGGCCCTATAGAGTCGTATATCGTACTCTTATCCGCACTTGACCAGTGATTATTAATGATTATAAATAAAACAGAGCAAAAACACCGAAGAAAGAACACTGAAATCTAAAAACGCCTTTTTAGTTTATTACAGTTAAATACTGTTTGTTGCGAAGAGCTAATATATATGCAAGTATGTATTAGGTTTTGCGAACATAGTAACAAATTAGTTCAGTTGTGACCAGAAGGATAAACCAAAGGCAGCATGAACGGAAAGTATAATCTCATGCACATTCGTTTCGTGCTTACTGGCGACTCATCAGTAGGAGCCGGTATTACGCCCTTTAACCACTATATTTTTGGTCAAAGAATGTGGAATAATAGAACGGCCCCTACTGATGAGTCGCCAGTAAGCACCAAACGAATGTGCATGAGATTATACTTTCCGTTCATGCTGCCTTTGGTTTATCCTTCTGGTCACAACTGAACTAATTTGTTACTAGGTTCGCAACACCTAATATATACTTGCCTTTTTAGTTTGACCGACGAATGTTCTTAGCTAGACAAATGAATAAAGCTCCATTCAAATAATTAACAGTGAGTTTTCCAATAAGACATAAATTTTACATAAAATTATTAACCAGTCTGTCACTCAGTCAGTTGCGCACCTGAATTATTGTTTGCGGCAAATTCTGGACAGTACGCAGAGTTCGCAAGAATGACGAAACCGGTCTACTGGATGAATTGCCTTTTCTACATTATCCAATGACAAATTTATCAATATAATGGAACTTTTGTTAATATAAAGATCGCAGTCTTTAATTAAATTATTTCTTATTGCCTGTTGGTAAATAGTTATTGAAGGCCATATATGTAGACATATCCTAATCTTCAGAGTTAATCGTAAACAGCTCTGACTAAGAATTTTAAGAATAATCATAGAAAATATTAGATTATAACGAGAATACGTCAATTTACATAATTTACAGGTGAAAATAAAATTTGTTATTAAATTTCTAATGAAGAAGCCGAAACAAAGGTTGACGCAACAGGTTCCGAAGCAGACGTGCAAAGGTTTGAATCCTGTCCATGGCAAATTTTAGACAGTACGTGATAAGCTCCCAATGAAGACAAAACTGGATGAATTGCCTTCTCTACATTATACAATGCTCAAGTTATACTGACAAATGTATGTATATGTATTTATGAAATTGAAAGTAAAATGTCTTCACAAGCATCGTGCAAAAGTCATAATAATGATTGTTATTATTATTTTTTCGAGTGTGCACAAAAGGAGGGTTTTGCTACAATTCTACTGCATATATGACGACTACTTTTAATTCAAAGTATTACACCAGCATAAGATACTGATGCTTCATTGCAGCATAGACAGGAAAGTCATAACTATTTGCGGACTGTAAATGAATACTAGGTTGCTCGTACTTAATGGGAATTGAGAATGTTAGTATAAGCAATTTTAGCTAACCTGATGCTCTGAGTAACTCTAAAAGTGCATTCGGCCATCAGTATCGACCGACGACATGTAGAGACGCACAAACCCTCAAAATAATGGGAGTGCCCAGTCTCCACTGATTGAAATCAGTTAACAAATTTAGTCCACGCAATATTGAAGCTTGCATTTCCCAAGAAAGGTGAACTAGATTGGACAAATTTGTATCCACATAACGAAACCGTAAGGTATACACTAATGGTTATTTTATTAGTATTAATAGCGCTGTGGTGATAGTAAATAGGATTGAACATCATGCCCTGACACAACAATTTGTGTTCATACATAGTCGAACAAAAGCGTCATATATATATATATATATATATATATATATATATATATATATATATATATATATATATATATATATATTATCAAGTAAAGAAATGTGCATAAAAACGTTTGTTCAATAGATAATTTAGCGTAAATCATAAGTATTTTGAATGTTTTATCACGAATCTATGGGCAACAATAGAATACGTCCATATAGACACACACAAACATATATATGATTCACGCATCGCTGCACAAATACTAAAAAATTCCTCTGGTGATGAAAAAAATGAAATATATGATAAAGAAAAAACGACATACCGTCACAGGCCAGGCTGGCAATTTACCCAAAAAGCTCGTCTCATACGGATAATTTACCATTACGATTGTCCTAAGGAAGTCCATGACAAATGCCAAAAAATCATTAGTATTTTCAATTTTATCACAGGCTGAGAAAGTGTTAGTCAAATATGTGACACCACTTTCACCTACAATAATAAAATAAATTTAAAAAAATAATACATTATTAATAAAACAGAAAAATATATTCTTTAATTAAGGCATGCAAATAAGCGAAAAGTCATAATATTTAATTATGCATTAGGTATTGAAGAACGACTCGCATGGGAGAATACAATTTAGCGAATGAGCTCATTTAGCAGCTCACAAACCCCTGCTATTATTTACATCCGAATTGATTAGGTACTTTCGGCTATTGTTGGAATTTAAATCTATGCTTGCATCACTGGGTCGTCATATTTAAGCTTCTGTGAGAACGCACATGTTGCGGCACGTTTAAATACATCTACTAAAATCAAAGCAAAAAACCGTTATCATCGTTGCCTCTTCGTTGTATCTGCATATGCCCTACCGATTGCAGCACAGAAGAATGCAAGGACGCTTTTTACTTCGAATTAAGCTCCTTACTAAGTAAAGCACGAAGTTCGGATATAGTCCTGGTTATGGGTGACATGAATGCTCAAGTTGGTCGCTTAAGTAGCTCATTTAGGTGGAAGATACACTCTAAGCTCGACTCGCAACGATAATGGTGAACGGCTTTTGGATAGCTGCGCTGAACATAGACTATATTTAAGTACAAATTTCAGACGTAGTGTTAGACGTTGTGCTACATGGCGTCCTCCAGAACCCAGACAACGGTGGACTCAAATAGATCATGTAGAAATTAGTTATAGATGGCGTGGTTGCATCCAGGATTGTCGTTCTATTTGGAACACTTATGTCGACTCGGACCATGCACTTATCCGTTGTAGATTTTCTCTAAAATTTCCCGGGAAAATAATTAAGAATAAGCCCCAAATTGATGTAGGCAAACTCGAACAACCGTTCTTCCGTCAAAACTATGAAAATATTCTAAAGGCTAATCTAACTGGTCTGGATGGCGAAAATCCGAATTTCTGGTCCAAGATCAGTTACACCATGCACAATGCAGGTTCTACTGTATGTGGCATTGCATACCCCCGTAGGAATCTATGGAGATACTCGAAATAAGGCGCCAAATTCCACCTGGCTCGACTCATAATAATACCCGTCGCAATATAAGACGCCATACATACACAAATTACTACCACTATGGTAACCGAGTGGGTACATGGTACCAACACAACGGATTTCAATGTATACTAAAATTCACTACAATCGAGAAATACAACTACTCCTGAGCAAGTGTTTTTCCAGCAAACCCACACAATCTGGTCTTGATCGGTATCAATTATCGCATTTCGCGATAAACATGACATCGTTCAATTTATAATATAACAGTTAGATACTTTATTTTAGAGAGAACTAATATATATATATGCAATTGTGAATTGGTGTTGCGCACCTAATAATACATTAGATCAATTATAACCAGAAAGATAAACCAAAGACAGCATGAACAGAACGTGCGCAACACCTAAAATCAATTGCATACATATTAGCACTCCGAAATAAACAGTATCTAACTGCTATATGTTTAATTGAATGATGTCATGATTACCACGAATAGTGATAACTGATGCCGATCAAGGCCAGATTGTGTGTATTTACTGGAAAAACACTTGTTCAGAAGTAATTGCATTTCTCGATTGTAGTGAACTTTAGCATACTTTGAAATCCGTTGTGCTAGTACCATGTACCGATTCGGTTACCATAGTTTTAGTAATTTGTACCATTTCGGCAATCATAGTGTTGGCATCAGGTACTGACACAACAGCCTTTACAGGCTCGGTATATTATGGCCTTATATGAAGGTCGCTTCACTACTGCAGGTTTACACATTAGTATATGTGATTATACCGTCCACTTTTCCCTTATTCCTCACTAAATTATATAGTGGGTATAGGACGCAATACCGGCTCCGTTGAAGTGTCGCCAGTAAGCATGAAGCGAATGTGCACAATTGGAGGATAAATCCAAAAAAAGGCAAAGAGACTGCTGGAGACAGCAGTCGTATCTTCTAAAACAAAAAAATGAAGAAATATTACTTTAATTTTTTACTTCCGAGCTTGCTTAATGCAGGAAGCCATCACGTATTTGTACATAATAAATTAATAATCGTTGCAAACAGTAATATAGCTTCTTCAACTCTAGAAGAAGAGCTGGTACGACAGTTAACAAGACAAATAAACATTATAACCTAATATTTAGCAAATGTCAAAGCTCATCTAAATAAAACGGTTATGAATCAACACCAAGGAAATGCGCTTCAGAAACTCAACTGACTTTGACGATTATAATACTTATGTTGTCATATTCAAAGATGATAGTCATTTATCGTAAATACCGAGACTTCAAAATATTTTCTTTATGAGAAGACAAATGTTTTCATTGAGTGCCGATAAAGTTCATGATAATGTTTCTGCTTTACCAGGTCTCGGGTCAACCTACTCCTTATATAAAAATGTTAAAATAGCCTCGGTAAGAAAATTTATCAATAACAGTTATGATTTGATTTGTGAAAATACATTCGTAGAAACAAAAGCATTAATTTATGTTGGCTAATTTCACACAGCTACAAACCTTGCGAAGCAATGCGCAGAATAGCGTCCCACGTGGCACGTATATTTCTAGCGCAGTTTAAGCTACCAGTTTTAACAAACGAGTTAGTGGTAATCACATCGTATGTGTTGCAGTTCGATAAGCCAGGAAATAGCCAGATCGGTGCTGATGAAGCAATGGACCTGACAAAGTTAAAAATTGATATATATATATATATAAATAAATTATTTATAAATATTGAAGAAAATCTGTATCAAAACTAATTAGTTAAATAGACCCAATGCTCATTTTAGCGAAATTTTAAAGCCTATTCACTTAACCTTAAGAACAGACAGGGATTCGACTCCGCTTTTGGAGAAAATATTCGTCACAGGTCCCCACTATTTATCTTTTATACGAAGAGCGTGCGTGCCAGTCTAGAAATCGTTAGCAAAAAATAATAAAATCGACCGGGACATCATTATTTAATTTCATGATTGAGAGTTTTACCAAACTAATACCGACTATTATCATAAGCATTGCCAAAACGACCAGGTAAGTCCTACCAGTTCTCAGGTCAACAATTTCAACGGTTTTCAACCACAATGGTCTAATTGTCAAAATCATAGAAAGCCTTTGCATACTAAAAACAAATAGCAAACTATTTGCGATCACAAAAACTAATGGTTTGCTACATTTGACGACTTGCTTCTCACAACATTCCATACATTAGTAACAATAAACAAGGTAAAATGACGATAAGAAAAAAAGATGGACATTTGCTTAAATCTGCTATTGTGATCAGTGTTGTGTTGCCTGATGATGGTGCTGGAAAGTAGGCACCGAAACGTCGCCAGTAAACAAAGATGTGATAGAACCGCATTTCCAATTGAAGTAAAAATGAGTCAACCCGATCAAAGACAAAACAAAATTGGAAAGTGACAAATCGGATCTTTGTGTAACTGCCCGTGTACAGCTATTACCCGCGTACGCAAAACGCGGCATTGATAAGATGGACTAATTTATTTTTTTCGATATGTTCAGGCAACCAATGAACAAAGTGCTACCAATGTTTCCAAACATTTCCGGCATTAACTGACGTCTATTCTGCTTAATTTACTATAAACTCACAGCACACATGACTTCGCCGAATACTTTTAACCAAATACAATGTTAAATAATCTATTGGAGTGTAACTTTGACACGATCTCTAGACACAATTATACACTCCTTTTAGTAGATATACACTATGAAGCAGCTTCATTCATCTAGACTACGCTCACCTTGTCACATAATTTTCTGTTCTTATTGTAACGCTATTGCCAAACAATAATCGAAAGTTAAATCTGGTCAAGTATTTTACATGAATAGACGAACATTAGTTGAACCAGCGGTGGTAACAATTACTTTAATCAAAGTTGCGATCATGATATAAACACCTGACCCATTATGTACATAAATTTGTCAGTACAAACTAAGAATTCATCCAGTAGACCGGTTTCGTCCTTATTGAGAACTCATCACATACTGCCCAGAATTTGCCGCGAAGAAGGCTCGAAACTGGGCAAGTCTGCTGCAGAGTCTGGTGCTCTAACCACTGAGCCACCCTGCTGCACAATATACACAATATTCAGTTATGTACTACTGAATGAATTTCCTTTTCTACAATATAAAATGCTTAGTTTATACTAAAAAAATGTATGTATCTAATGGACCAGGTGTTTATATCAAGATCGCAACCTTGATTAAAGTAATAAGTATTATACATGACACAATATTAGACTTGTAATGAAAATTCATCAGAGATTAAATACTGTTTGTTGCGAAGATCTAATATATATGCAAGTATGTATTAGGTTTTGCGAACCTAGTAACAAATTAGTTCAGTTGTGACCAGAAGGATAAACCAAAGGCAGCATGAACGGAAAGTATAATCTCGCGCATTCGTTTCGTGCTTACTGGCGACTCATCAGTAGGAGCCGGTATTACGCCCTTTAACCACTATATATTTGGTATATATAGTGGTTAAAGGGCGTAATACCGGCTCCTACTGATGAGTCGCCAGTAAGAACGAAACGAATGTGCATGAGATTATACTTTCCGTTCATGCTGCCTTTGGTTTATCCTTCTGGTCACAACTGAACTAATTTGTTACTAGGTTCGCAAAACCTAATACATACTTTCATCAGAGATTATCAGCTACTTAATATAAAAAATTGACATGATCGCTTTCACATGTCACACACTACTATAGATCCAAATCCTGGTAGGCGTAGCGTAGACCTTATTAAAAACGCATAGGCGGAGGCGTTCAAAAGGATAGAATCAACAACTTATCGTTGTTGGACGCCCGAGTCAATCACAAAATTTTCAAACGGGATTTATTAATGCAAACAATAGTTGATGAATCAGTGTAACAGGCTTCAAGTAGACGGAAATGTTTACCCGTCACGTCATAATTAAGCGCAGCTCGCCAAACGTCTACCAAGGTAGTGTTGAAAAACAATTTTGAACAGCATATGATAACATAAGTGCAACCCGAGAGTGCAAAGAAATGATGATCTTCCTTGCGCAGTGCTTTCATCGTGGAATTTTAATTCGCAACTTGCCGTTGCGGGATAATTGATAGTAATCGTAGATCGGTAAAATCGTGATTCCATTACATTCTCAGGTGCACAGATTTTGTTGACCATTGATTGATGGGTTCTCACTTCTCCCGTCATTCTGAAACTGTCCACAATTAGTTATTCTGAAATTACTCGTGAACCATTTTTTCCGAATTTTTTTTCCAAATTATCCGGATTTCATTTCTAGGCCAATCTTCATGGTTGACACCATACTCACGGAAAAAACAACTTGTGGCAAGTGTGATATCCTCATTCAAGACATATATAAATATATATATATATATAATACTTCCTAAAATATTGTTCTTGTCTGCCCCAATATCCGGTCTTAATACCTATTCTCTAATACTAATATGTATACACGGAAATACTCACATCACTCCCACGCGCACAACAACCTATACACAACTATGTGTACTATAATCTAAATTGAAATTTATAAAATAAGTATAAGCATTGACATACACGTCTATCTGTGATGTCTAGTTTTTAAAAAAAATTAATTTACCCGGCGCGTAGTAATATCAACAAAATTTTTGTTTTAATTATATAACAGTAATTCTCAAATTCCAGATTTATCTAATTTCATCCTTATTATAATAGGTTATATAGAGGGAGAGAGGTTATTGTTTAATCTAATCTACAATTGACATTTATAGAATGAGTATTAGCGAACCATAGCCGTGATATCTCTAGTTATTTTTTAAAAATTTCTGAAGTGTAGAAGGATCAACAAAATTTTCATATTAATTATATTGCAGTAATCCGCGATTCCCGGTTTACCTAATCTCATCCAGTGTACAATAAGTTACCGACCAATGAGTGCCATTAATTATCCTGCAACAGAAAGTGCAAAAGCATACTCTAATTTTGCTAAATGATCCAACTCCGAGTTGAAACATTGTCTTTAATGACTAACTTTGCCACCCTTTACTCCTCACAACATAGCAGACCACATTGGATGCAGCCCAAAATAGACTTATAAAACAATAGTTAGTTGCAGTGTAAATTTCACCCTTTATGTAGATGAACTCGAGTGGCGTTCCTCAACATATATTTTTGCTAAATTTCAGAACCTTATGGTAATCAATTCAGCCGAACTTAAAACATTTCAAAAAGTGTAATCTGTTTCAGCAATGGTAAAGTCTTTTCTGACAGATCCAAAGCAGGAGCTTCCATTATATCTCGAAACAATATTGAAGGGTAACATCGCTTCATACCTCGTCTTTTCGAATATATGACAGTTTCGGAAGATTTGGAAGAGTATTTAACGAGATACACGGCAAATTCTGGAAATTTCTGGATGAGTTCCAATACGGACGAAACCGTTCTACTGGATAAATTGCCTTTTCCACACTATGCAATGCTTAGTTTATACTGGCAAATGCATGTACATAATGGGTCAGGTGTATATATTAAGATATTAACGAACTTGTCTTAAATATCACCGTTACTTATATTATTACCATTATCAGAGCGATACGTAATTACATGTCTGCCATGTAAGTATGCATAAATTTCGGTACGATTATACAGACGAGTGCCAATAATTAATATAAATAAATGGATACACGAATTCCTATTTAGATACCGTGCTTGTTTGTAGTGGTGATTTTGGCACTCTGCGATTATAAGCAACGCGGATCGCGGAGAAGATAAGCGCAAAAGTTGAACGAAACATCACTAAAATGTGCTCCGGTGTTGTCAACAAATAGTTTCAGCGCGAAACAAAACAATTTAGAAAACAGAGTTTGTTATGTGTCGATGCTGATTCAAACACGTTAGCAATATTTATCTAGTATTAATCCTCATTCGAAAGGCGGCCGACAGAAACCCCTGTGTGCAATGGTTAACGCCTATATAACCATCAAAACTTGCTGCATCATTCTATAGCTGAACGCCCTCAAGATCTGATTTCTATACGGCAGGCCCTTTCCCGTCTACTGCTGGTACAATTAACCAAATACCGCTAGAACGACCGCCCTAGTCCTAAGAAGAAGAAAAGATAAGCAAGTGACGACCTTTATAATATTTATAAACTAAATATACAAAAAACTTTGCCGGCTTACATAGCTTCAGCGTATAATTTTTAAACAGAATCATTATCCATAAGCAGCAATGTTCAAAGGATCATGCTAGTCTGAAACTAAGTGTGTAATTTCTAATTACTGAATTAACAGAATCATTATCCATAAGCTGCAATGTTCAACTGATCATGCTAATCTGAAACTAAGTGTGCAATTTCTAATTACTGAGTTAATTATGCTAATTAGAAATCAGTTTGTACAAACTTGTTACAATATACATGCTAGCCAAAAAAGTTTAAATAATAAATATCGCTATTTTTTATAACGCAAATGATGTCACAGCTATTTAAATCGATAACCACGCTATTATCAGTGGTTGGCCTAAAAAGGCCATACAGGTATACAAACACAGAAAAGTTAAATAGCAAATCATAATTAAACAATTATATTTCCGTGATAGTGATTGACAAGTCATTTACTCCATTATCCAGGCATCTGAACTACTGGTTTAGCCAGGCCGTCAGTTCTTTCTAGTTGTACTACTACACCGCGCAAAGCCTATTGGCCAAGGTGCGATCACCTGGTAGCTTGGTAGCAGTTTCTGTCAATTTTGGTGTTAGTAAAAACAGCACACAAGTGCTCAGATGATATAGTCGGTAAAAAAGCCAAAGCATATGAAAGCTTTACTTTCTTAGCAAATGTAAGCATGTATCGGAGAGCCCGATTCACATTATTGTCATATTTTAACTCACCTATATTTTCACGAAATACAATCCGTCACAAGAAGCAGTATTTTAAAAATATTCTAGCGTCTAAATTCAGTGATCAGGTTCATTGTTTAAAACAATAAAGCTCGAAATGTACAATCGCGTCCACAACAGGGAAATGACGGAATGTGGTGACATGCAACTGTCCAATCTACACACCATATAGTAATATATCTGCGATGTCAACAAAATAAAGTATTCAAAGCAACCTGATTAAAATTAGGTGTGAGATTGGACATCCGATGCCTTTGGCACAGCCATTTCCAATATGGATCCATCTACCGCAGGCTCTGTTATCCGCGAAGTCTTGAAGATTCTTGGCATTGAAACTATCGACTATCACTGATAAAATAGGTGCAAATCCAAGTATAGGAGCCACGAAAGAGGAAAGTTTCCCAGATAACCCATCCATAATTATAGGCCACTACTAGTCATTTTCCCAAAAATGACGGTCATAATTGTATACCTCAGAAAACAAATTTCGCCATACTGAAAGGTAATATATAAATAAGGTTACCTCGTAGCAATGTACTTATCCAACCTGAGGACTGAGGGCTAAGTTAATCATACCGGCTTCAATGGAATGAATATAACACTGATTTACGCGATACATCCATTCCAATTCATTTATAGCATGGTTGTAAATTCGCAGCTAGCAATCAATGTTAAATGGCTGATTCAATGAACGAGTGAAAACGTATCAGATGTGGAAGGAAA
The DNA here is from genome assembly GCA_029291075.1 of Eudiplozoon nipponicum. NCBI lineage: Eukaryota > Metazoa > Platyhelminthes > Monogenea > Mazocraeidea > Diplozoidae > Eudiplozoon > Eudiplozoon nipponicum. The sequence continues at coordinate 25,433 of JAQBSW010005159.1, forward strand.
ACTTGGGCTACTGGCGCATCAAAAGCCTACGCCAAAGAGATGGTGCTCATCAGCGTTGTGTGGTAGACTGACCACACAAGAAATGGATGACCTAATGCTTTATTGCAGCATTCATTCATGCATGACTAGTGCAATAAATTATTCCATGTTTCATTAGCCATCACATAGTATAAACCGGAGCGATATAATAGCTATACTGTTGGTATCCTTTGCAGACTCGGTATATCTATTATATAGAGCGAGTTACCGTTGAAGTTGCATTGTCGAAGACTTTATATGATGTTAGCTTCACTACTGCAGGTTTACATATTCGTCTAAGAGATTGTAGCGTCCTATTTTTTCACATTCCTCACCCAAATATATAGTAAGTAAAGGGCGTAATACCGGCTCTTACTGATGAGTCGCCAGTAAGCACGAAACGAATGTGCACGAGATTATACCTTCCGTTCATGCTGTCGTTGGTTTATCCTTCGGGTCACAACTGAACTAATCTGCTACTAGGTGCGAAAAACCTAATACACAATTGCATATATATATATATATATATATATATATATATATATATATATATATTAGCTCTTCGCAACAAACAGTATTCCAGTTAATTGTTTGTTTAGTCTCCGCTGCATGACTGGTAAGATCCGACTTAGTAGCATGCCCATACCAAAATAGATGAGACTACAGTCTTTAATTGGGATTTCGTACAATCCTGCAACCAGACGCATAATTCTGACTACAGCTTACTTCAGCAGCTAATAAAAACCACATCCGAATCTTCTATCTATTTCCCTAGGCACCGAACGGTTTTCAAGTCCCGTATATTGCCGGTCCCTGTTTATGTTGAAGAAACATTGGAGATGACAGAAAACTTGAACTAGAAGTGATTTAGGAACTTTTTATCTAATCGCCGAAGATAATTTATCAAAAGCAAGAACTACAAACCGATTAGTTCTACCCGGCCGATCTTCGACGTGGGATAACCGTCGCATATATTTAAGGAACAACAATTATGTATTAAAGGTAATGACTGAAAAGGGCTCTCACATATCCTGTTAGCCAGGTTACATAGGAAACTTAAGTGGATAACTGGAACTGAATAAAATGTGCACAAGAAATCTCGTAATCTGACACGTTTATTTGCTATATCAGCCATTTGATTACGATGCACTATGTAAACAAATAGTCAATTACTATTTCGACGGTCCCTGCCGACAGCTTTCTTCAGACTCAAGGTTATTATAATCATAAAAGGACTAAAAGCAAAATACAAACTAAAACAGAATAAATATAAAACCTGGTTAATCAAAATTGGATATTAATAATTCTCTAATGACGGGCATAGGCGAATGAAACGCGACAGTTAATGTGACTCACGGTGGTTTTGCTATACATTGTCATTGTGAAAAATAATGGATTTGATCTTCCTTTCGTGTCAGCAAATCGCATTTAAATAAATAAATGATACCATAAACCACGAAATCAATTATTGCTCCATTGAATGGCTGATATGATCGTGGTGTAAATTAGCACAAAGAGATGATCGTGACCAAATAGAAATAGTGCAAACGATATTCGCGTAAAACACAATGTGTACGACTTCGAAGTGTGATAACCGCATTTCTGCTTATTAGTGCATTATATATGCACTTCGGATTGGTACTCGTTAATGAGTTGGCATCGTGCTCTGATGATGATCATGGAAGGTCGAAACGCATCAGTACGTGGGAATGATGATAGATTTTCTACAATTTGCGATTAGTTAAACGGTGAGATTGGCATTTGGAGCAGAACACACGCAATTATGCCCACGGTAAGCTTTCCGTCCCAGTTGCTGGTCCACTCATCTGAAATAATCCCTTCAAATGGCTTAACAGCATCCATCAACATTTGATCCCTTATCCTTAAGCTCCTTGTGATGAAGTGTAGACATTCTATCTTTATTAAACAAATGATGACTTAATAAAATTTTAAGGACAATTTAAGATTGTCTTCGAGTTTTACACGTCTAATAAAACAAAAAAAGTGACGGTACCGATATCAATATGCTTCAAAATTTAATTTGAACAATTTGGTCTCGCATGAACGGCTAAACCCTAAGGCAAATTTGTTAACCAAAATTTGTAACGAGAATCAAGTATCATTTTAGGTATACACAACAGTTTATGATTGCCAGCTAAACAAATAGCCCACATTGAGGCAACTTTACGTACATATCTATAAATAGTGCTTAAAAACAATTAAGGAAACAAATATAAATAGATCTATATTAATTCAGTTATATGTGTCTAAACATGCACGGTCCAGGGAATTATCACAAAAAAATTTGTATTTCTTTTAAAATAATTACAACAACTTCGAGTAGACATGTTTGAAAAATAAATTATCTTTGTCTAACATGATAAAATTATATGTTATTATATCTGTTTAAAATAACTGAAGGAGATAAGACAGCGTATGTATTTAAGTAAGCATCGATTGCTTGAGTGATGAAAACAATTGGCTAAATAAATTTTGCGGAGTAGAGATAAACACCAATCTCATTCTTTCAACGAGGTTTAGAACATAGTTTTGGAATACCGTTCAATTATTGTTTTAAATTATGGATAGCTGCTTATTTCATGGTCGAAAGACTAATTTAGATAAAACAAGTTGTCCAACTGTTACAAATGGTAACTGCAACATGCACTCGTAAAGCAATAAACACACTGTCAGTTCCTAAGTGGATCAAAGGACGTATAGTCATTTAAGACCACTTAAAGATTTGATTTAAATAATGCACAGATGCCAACTGTAGCCATATTCATAATTTAAAATAATCTTCAACAAAAATTGACCAGTTTTAAGTTAGAAACAGAGCTGCTCTCCAAAATTGAAAAGTAAACTGAGTCGAACAACGAAATTAAACTTGAGTGGCTTGTACAGTGACTTTATTTGTTTTACGTCACTAGAAAATTTAATTAACCAGTTGATAGTTCATCAAATACAAATAACATGACCGAAAAATCTGACTGTTTTTCATATTGAACTCCACAACGAAAAATTTATCAACATCACAAATATTCGTTCATATCCAATTAAGCAATGGCGATTATCAATCACAAGTTTGTTTCAATTATACGAAAATCAAGCCTACAGATGACTTTACAAAATTCAACACAAATGCAGGAACTTGCTTTTGGTAGATATTATCAAGTATTTTTTTCTATTTGATGCCAGAAATATTAGATATTTGTATGATCGAATATACAGATATTAAAAAAAGATTTATGTATTAGAAAATACACAAATAAAATAATTAATTCTTTCTTAACTAGGCATTTACATCAATACCATCATAAAAATAATGCTTCACTAATTGGTTCACGTATTGTTGCTTAATGACTACAAATTAGCAGGAACTATTTATATTCTCAAACCCAAATGTATAACTTTATAACTACATCTCCAAATAATTGGTCGCGTTAGAGCGTCTGACAGTTGGAAGCAAATTCAGTGTAAAGCCTACAGGCCAAAGTGCTATCACCTACAAGTTTCTTAGCAGTTGCCGTGTTAGAAAATAATAGATAACGCGTGCTCAGATGTAATCGTCGGTAGAAAAGCCGAAGCATGCAATAGCTTCACTTCCATAGCGATTGTACCTCCATCTCAATGCGAGAATTAACCAGCAAGGTCTTATTTCACTTGAGAGACAAAAGATCTCGTATGGCCCATACTAGATTACGAGTAATCAAGTGGTTCTTGGAGTCGAAGACGCATGTACGCGTCAGTAGTCTTTTCTACTAATATTTGTTAGATGGTAGATTCAAACAGATTTTCAAACATTCAAGCGACTATTTGTAGTGAAATTACTAAGCAGCTTCACCAAATGACTGGAATAACGAATAATAAGGCCTAGGCACGTGATTATTGGTCGTAATCTGCGGTTCCAGCCACCCAACAGAATTGCCTTAAGTGGATGTGTAAGTGACCCTCTTAGACGATATCTTAACCTACGTAATTAGAATTTCTTAGCTAGGTCGACATTTAAGGGCGGCTGGACATAACTGGGCCGCTAGTAAACACCGATTGCGTTAAACTAATAATATCCTTCTAGTCGGCCTTTTGTAAAACTTATGGAGATACTCGAAGCAAGACGCCTAATTCTACCTGGTTCGACTGATAATAATACTCTTCGCAATATAAGACGCCAATTCAAGCGCAGTCTGAAAATCGATCTCGAAACCTTTTGGACAAGAAAGGCTGAAGAAATGGAAGAAGCGTTCGCGTCAGGTAATGGTCGCTGTTTGTTCCAACTTATTCGCGCAATAGGTCCAAGAAAATTAAACGCTAGTGGAACTATAAATGATAGTAACAACCATTTAATAAACGAGACAATTAATCGACTTGATAGGAGAGCTGAACACCTCAAAGATAAATTTTCTTGGGCACACGCGTCAGTTCAGATTCACGAAAGCATGCCTGCATCAAAAGTGTGGAATGTTAGTCTCGCAAAGCCGCAGGCCCCGATGATTTGCTTCCTCGATTATTTAAGAATGGTGGTGATATAATTTAGGAGTGTTGACCATACTATATGGAATGAGGAAACTGTACCACTGGAATGGAATAAGTCAACCACCATTCCTATCTTCAAAAAATGCAATCGTAATTCGTGCAATAACCATCTTGGTATACGCTTGACTCCAGACGTATTTAGGTTATTTGCTTCGATTATCCTACGTCGTCTTAGCGCTTAATGTGAATCACATACTAGACAAGAATAGGCCGGATTCCGCTCAGGACCAGGTTGTACAGATAATATTTTTACCTTAAGTCAAGTTCTTAAACAGCGAAATTTCAATCGCCGTCCCACAATAACCGTATTTCTAGATTTCAAGCGTGCATTTGACTTGATGGATCACAATCTTTTATTCCATATGCTGTCGAAAATTCGTGTGCCAACAAAATTTGTTTATATTCTACGCGCTCTCTACACAAATACTTTTAGTCGCGTTAAGGTCTACAACGAATAAACTCATATATTTTCTACCAGCATTGGTTTTCGTCACGGTAATCGACTTTCCTTTTTCGTTTAATTTTGTAGTCGATGCTATTATGAACAACGCTCTTCCACACATTTAGGATTCAGGTAACGAAGTTCTCCCGGAAGGTAAACTAGCCGATCTTGATTATGCAGACGATATCGTACTATTATTCAGCATTCGAGATGCTGCCCAGGCCGCCTTAAATAGATTATCAGACATTGTTCCGTCTTTCGGTATGAAATTCGCACCATCTAAACGTAATATACTTTTACAGGATCACCCACCACTCACTCGAACGCTGCGACTGCAGAATGAATATCTAGACATAGTTGACAGGTTCACATATCTTGGGAGCCCTATCAATAGCTTAGTCAATATATCCAACGAGTTGATAATAAGAATCGCGAAAGCTTGAGTAGCTTTCTCGGACTTAAAGGTCGTGTTTAAAATGCATCAGTGCACGCAGTTTTACTATACGCTATTGAAACGGCCTATAAGAGTTGATGATTTTAGACGCTTACAGGCATTCGACCATCGTTGTTTGAGAAGTATAGCACATATTGATTACCAATAACGAATAACTAACGTTGACATCCGTAGACGTATTTTTGGATCTGCAAATAAGTGCTTCTCGTTAGAAAAACAAATAAGACTCCATCAACTTCGTTGGCTCGGTCACGTTTTGCGTATGCCCTTAACTCGATTGCTCAGTAGAATTCTGCTCTCTTCCAGCACCAGATTGGTGTAAGAAGCATGGTGGGCAGATTTTGACATAGCAGAAACAGTCGAAGTCACTTACATTCAAATTGGGTTGTGTAGGACCCACTCGTCTGCCAGGATGGAGTCCACGTGCACATCATAGTTCTTGGTTAGAAACCCTCAGCGATATGGCATTAAATCGAGCTCAGTGGTGATCTTGTTGCAGATGTCTAGTAGTATCTTCTTCGTAACCTTCTTTTCTTAGTAGGGTCAAGTTATCTGCGAGGTTCGGTTTGTTTATGACGTCATACAGGGAAATCTGCAAGGCAGATCTGTTGCTTATGTTGCCTTGCCCAAATGCTAACTTGGCCATAATGGTGTTGTGGAGAGGTTTAGTTTAACTCATTTCTGTGAGTTATCCTGAGAAATTTACGCTTAGCTAAATTTACTGACAAATCTATGAAAGCATTGTATACTGTAGAAAAGGTAATTCCAAACATGAAAAGTCTCGACAGCTAACATTACGATGAAAATCAAAACCAATGAGTTTATTCATGGATTGTGCTATAATTTAACAGCTCCACACATATACATGATATATATATATATATATATATATATATATATATATATATATATATATATATATATATATAATTGATTCTCCAATCAATATTGTCATATTTTTACGACTACATATCGCTATACGTCTACAGAAATACAAATTAATTTTGTAGTAGGTATTGCGCCCCTAGTAACAATGTAGTTCAAATATGATCGGACGGTTAACCCAAAGACAGAATGAACGAAAAGCACAATCTGGTACACATTCGTTTCGTGATTATTCACGACTCATCAGTAGGAGGCGGTATAACGCCCTGTACACACAATATAATTATGTGAGGCATGGTGGAAAATAGGACGGTACCATCTCCTATACGAATGTGTAAACCTGTAATAGTCGAGCTAACATCATACAGTCATCAACATTGCAGCGTCAAGGCCAACTAACATTATATAATGTATATAAATATATAAAGTCTGAAAAGAATACTAACACTATGGCTTTTGTGTCAGTAACCGATACTCTTAACCATCGTCTACACAATTATCGCTGTAGTAATTATGGAAATGTTGATAAATATTTTTAATAATCGATAATTCTCAAGCATGTGCACTAACTTGATAACGAAATATCTAGCTAACATTTTTGCACTGATATTTGGCTTTCACTTATCGTCACAATTTTATTTTCTACACATTGAGTTGACATGACTTAACGCTTCTCTAAATAAATACTGCATACGAGAAAAAAATTTATGGTTCAGACATGTTTATGTGTATATAATTTGAATTGACAAGTAAATAATATATTTGAGCATAAAGTACCAGATATCACAGTGAACTTGAGTCACTAACAGTTTAAAAAATATGTCTACGGATGCCAGCGTTGCTTAAATGCTGTCGATAACAGGAATGGATTATGCTCCTCCAAAAATGATGGTCGAATGTCAGTAAGCGTCTAAAAATGTACACTCTTAAGGCTAAAGTCTCACTTACTAATAAAAAACCACACACACACACACACACACACACACACAGAAACATTTAGAAGCAGCCAATTTATAACATATTTACCTGATCTGCTTTTTGACTACCGCATTTGTTTTTTTCCAGCCGTTTTCGTATTTAACAAAATATTTCGGCTACCTTTATCGGCAGATTTCGTCATTTGAGGATGGACAAACAGAAGAAGGCTGCCGATAAAAGCAGCCGAAATGTTTTATTAAAGAAAGAAAACTACTTAACAAAAAAAACAACTGCGTTAGTCAAATGGCAGAGCAGGTAATTTATTACAGTTATAAAATATTTTCTTTTATGGATTGTTCTGCAGCCGCGAGATGATGTCAGATCTGCGTTTTTTAGAGACTCAACAAATATTTATCAGGCTTTTACATTAGCTACTCACAATCAACATCCAGCCACAGGTATGCACGTGAGGCCATTGCACTGATTAACAAGAGAGGTACGATAGGTTCATAGACAGATGATGAGCATCGGCGCATAGGAATGACTGAATACAAACAACATACCCTTACTAGGAATGAACCTGGTGTCAGTTAACATTTGATGTCCATACTGTAACGACGATGAATCTATAAAACTGCCGTGTTTGTATGTAAGAGTTCCGGAACTAAATAGATAGAAAGCGATTAAAAAAGTCTAGTGGATTCTTAGCAACCTTTGCTGATTCTCGTTGACTGCGTAAACCACAGGATAGTTCATCCATTGGGTTATCAAATATGGATGTTGACTTTCCAGTAAATCAATCTTCGACCATGGGCGAAATGACCAAAACGCGATAATCTCCTTCCCATTACTTTTATTAAGATTGCGACCTTGATATAAATACTTGACCCACTATATACTTACATTTGTCAGTGAAAACTAACTATTGTATAGTTTAGAAAAGGCAATTCATCCAGTAGACCGATTTCGTCCTTATTGGAACACATCACAAACTGTCCAGAATTTTCCGCAGACAGGGCTCGAACCTGGACACGTCTGCTTCGGAATCTGCTGGTCTAACCACTGAGCCACCCTGCAGAATAATTCTTAATTGATAACCAAGTCTACGCACTTTCACACTTAGGGTGCAAACATATCTACTTGTGCACAGTCAAGTTGCTTACCGAAAATCATATTATTATCAATAATTTCACTTGCCCCTGTAACCTATCGTTTGGATCTTTTGTTATTACTATTTAACTGTTCAAACATTTCATCAGTATAATCCTATTGATTCATCAGAACTGTAGTTTATTCTTTATTCGCATTTAAACATATAATATTGTTCGATATTACCACATTTATGAGAGAATTTTGGCTTAAAATTCTCCTCTTGGTGTTAAAATCCATGAAAGTTAAACCTTATACTTAATTGAAAGACTTCTTGTCCACACGCATGCACATATGCGACGTGCGACTATCTAATAAAAGGACAGTAGCTTTTACGAAATTAGTCAGTAAAGTGGTTTGACTTAAATATCACACTTGCTTTTTTTGTCTGTCTGTAATTCATATCACTCACCTTGGCATGGTGTTGTTGAGGGTGCATTTGATTTATTTGGCCCCACACGCTAAAATGTGATGACACCCCAAGTTACGTCATTCCATTTTTTAAAGTATACAACCAACTGTCTAACGTACGCAGAGTACATTAAAAATCATCCGCTGTAATTAAGCTCAGTTCGTTGTAAATTGTAGTTCCAGAAACACACACATTCGCGCTGCGTGTCTATCTAGTGAAATGCTAGTTAATAAATATGAGACTAAACAATCATGAGTGTGGTAGCAGTTCAACCTAAGGTTCTAAAGAGTCACACCCGACCTGTCATTGTAGAAGAGACACTATTACCGGATCTGTGTTGTGACAAATACAGGTTGAGCTCCAGTTGTTTTGTTCGATAGAGATATATGGGATCCCATTCTCGGAATTCTTCATCGGTCTTCTGAACATCAAAAGTCTTACAAACAAACAAACGCATATTATTCTAAGCCAAACAAGCACAAACGTGGCGCCTAGTTTCCAAGATACCTACACAGCTTTATCGGAGATTCAATGAATAATTTTAGGAGCCTACAATGTCACAAACGAAAACATCCGCAATTCATATAGAGAATCATACATTATTCCACGGCAAGTTCGAAATATCACCATTAATATCAGCTAATTGAGAATATTAAAAATCTTTATATTTTTGTTAGAAAGAATTTAGTTTGATTCTTTTGAAATGCGAACTTTAATAAAATTCATTGTACCCTTCCTGTGTGCAAAAACAAAAAGAAATTTTATCAGATATAATAAAATTTTCTTTCTCATGGTCTTCTCAAATATCTACTCATGAACATATCTTTATATATAAATTGGAAAGCAAAACAATATAGAAATATGTGAACATAGAGAGAGTGTGAAAAATAGAAACCAATCAAATTGCGTGCGTCACATCCAGTTCAAGCTCAATGCTTGTACGTCTGGTCGATCGGCGTACGTAAGTTGATCGACAACTTGCGCATGTATATTGGTAAATAATATTTGATATCGACATTAACGGCTGTTTCTCTTTGATTGCTGGTAAAGGCAAGTGTGTTACCCTAAATAACACTCGTAGTTTGGCTGCATTAAATGTGCGTGTTAATGCTGCTTCAACTTTCTTTTGTGCCATTCGGGAAACTGCATCCCCCTTAAATGGGATGTTTAGGTAGACTGTCGATCGGCCCACGTAGGCCGATCGATCAGACGGTTAATTAATCGAATGAGAGAACATTGCAACTTAAACGCCTGTTTTAAATCAAATGGTGAATACACGTCTGCTATTGCGCAACACATCATCGAAACATCGCACGTATGTTCTCCAGACGTAGCATTCAAAGTAATTACTAAATGCAGAAACAAAAGGGAGCTAGCCACATACGAAGCCTTATGGATAAACAAATTGTAGCCGGATTTATGTAAGCAGAAGAAGCACGTACAAGCATTGAGCTTGAACTGGATGTGACGCACGCAATTTGATTGGATTCTATTTTTCATACTCTCTTTGTTCATATATTTCTATCTTGTTTTGTTTTCCAATTTATATATAAAGATATGTTCATGAGTAGATATTTGAGAAGACCATGTGAAAAAGAAAATTTTCTTATATCTGATAAAATTTCTTTTTGTTTCTGCACACAGGAAGGTTACAATGAATTTAGTTTGAGTTTACTCAAATCTATCTGAGGCTTATTTTCAACAACTTCCCAGCACATATGAAAGCAAATGTACAGCGTGTACATGTCAAGAGTCGGGACATATTTTCCAAAACGAACTATAGTTCTAGGTGTAACACGCTATTTGTTATTTATAGATATATGCAAAATCCAAGTGGAAACACTTAACCGTCGTCTACACAATTATCGCTGTAGTAATTATGGAAATGTTGATAAATATTTTTAATAATCGATAATTCTCAAACATATGCATTAACTTGATAATAAAATATCTAGCTAACATTTTTGCACTGATATTTGGCTTTCACTTATCGTCACAATTTTATTTTCTACACATTGAGTTGACATGACTTAACGCTTCTCTAAATAAATACTGCATACGAGAAAAAAATTTTTATGGTTCAGACATGTTTATGTCTATATAATTTGAATTGAGAAGTAAATATTTTATTTGAGCATAAAGTACCAGATATCACAGTGAAGTTGAGTCACTAACAGTTTCAAAAATATGTCTACGGATGACAGCGGTGCTGTAATGCTGTCGATAACATGAATGGGTTATGCTCCTCCAAAAATGATGGTACACTCTAAAGGCTAGTCTCACTTACTAAGGACAAAACCACACACACACACACACAAATACATTGCATACATGATCTTTGAGGCGATGTGAGGCATTCTTGATTCGGCATAAATACGTGTGGAAAGGCAACTCTAGTTTTTGCGATTCTCAAATTTACGGCGTCACGCGTATTGACTGATATATGTGAAAATTTCAACCATTTACAAATATTTATCCTGAAGCTGCAGTGTCCAAGTAAGTGATGGGTGATCCCGTAGTACTATTATACATTTGGAGAGTGCGAGGTTTATACGAAGAGAATAGAGAGCATTACTTCGACCACGGTGGCTCATGCGAAATCGCATTTTTCAAATACAGTGGTACCTCAAGTTACGAGATTAATTCGTTCCAGAACCGAGCTCGTAAGTCAATCGGCTCGTATCTCAAACGAGCTTCTCACATTTAGAATAACTGAATTCGATTTAATCCGTTCAGTAGCTATGAAAAAACCCAAATCCATTGTAAATTATGAATAAAGATATTTTTAAATAACAAATAAACATGTATAATTAACAAAAACATAACAAAATATTATGCTTCTTTCTTCACTAAGTCGGCATAAATACTCCGTTCCTTCTTGCATATTACCGTTTCCGTCAGTGTATCTCCTGCCAACTCCTTCTCTTTCACCCACACTAGCAGAAGCTACTCCATTTACTCGTGGATATTTGTCCTTAATAAGAAAAGAATTGTGGCTCCTTTTGCTGGTTTAGCACTCTTGATGGCATCCTTCTGCTTCAATATTGTACAAATTGTCGATGTGCTACGGTCATAGATCTTTGCGAGTTCAATCAATCGTATGCCACGCTCATGTTATTCTATTATTTCTTGCTTTAGTTCTATCGATATCATCCGCTTCTTCCTGTCACCAATGTCCTTAGCAATAACTTTCTACAGCCCCACGATAACACAAAAAATGTTCAGTAATCACACAAAAATCAAGCAAAAAAGAGTACAGCACACAAGAAACACTTCGATTCAGGCGGGTAACACGTTCGAGTTAGCGAGATTCTCTCCGATGATGCTTAACCCTGCGCGCCAACTAGCGGGACGCACCAGAAACACGGTTAGTATCTCGGATTTGGGCTCGTATCTTGAACAAAAATATGGCCCGAGCTCCGGCTCGTATCTAAAAAAACTCGAATGTTAGACTGCTCGTATCTGTCAGTCTAAATCTGAAGGTAGAAATCAGTTCCAAATCTGTGTCCTATTTTGGAACTCAGCAACGAAATGGCGACACGAACACTTGCAAAATAATGGATATTAGTTCGCTCAAAGCTACATCAAAGAACTCCCTAGGTTTTTATCTCATAATGGTTCATGTACAGCAAAAGAGGAAAATTAAGCAACCCAGACAGACGTTCGACATGAAACTAGATATGTAAACCAAATTATGCACTGCCTCTTATTATCGTGTAGCGCCTCGAGTATCAGGGATCTATCATCGCCTAAAAAACTACTCATTGAATTCCGATTTGTTTCGATTAAGTCTCCTGTATTCGCGCTAGCAAGGATTTTAGAAATTTTATATGATTAGCTCCATCATTGGTCATGGGTGTGTTTTAACTCTCACTTTGTACAATTTATTTCTTGCGGAAGTCTTTCGTGATGTCGTTGCTACACTACACGTAGTAGAGTTCGATGATGGTGACCGGCTTTCATCCATTGAATATTCTGGTGATTCAGTTAAGAAGGAATTAAGGGGAACAAGCTCCAGACAGCCCTTAATTACGTTCAGAATGCGTCCATTTGTTACTGTCTAAAACGTAACTTTACGAAAATGGACAATGTAGCCGATTTAGAACCGAAATCTATCGTTTTGCTAGACGTCACTCTACCAACAATTTAATAAATTTTATACCTACAATCTAATGCGATCCCGAAGGATAAACTTTGATGAAATTTCGAGACATTAACCTTGATGTGGGTGCCTTTAGAAAATTTAGTAAACTATCGATTCTCCCTTTTAAGTTGATGCATTCACTCGGTTTGGTTCAGGTCATTGTCAGCTGAGCAGCATAAGGTAATCGATGCAGACAAAATCTGAGGCGAACAGTTTAGTTTGGCCACATTCGACGTAGCATCACTAACGGACCTTGTTAAGGGATGTTAATTGTGTTTTGGAAACAACACTTGTGAAGGCCGTTAACACATCGTGCTCGCCAAGATACCGGAAAATCTTTGTTCAATTTCTGACGCTGTAGAGTTACTGGATATTAATGTTTTCGATATCGATAAATTGATTATGTCACACCGTATCCTTAATAATGTAAAGGCAATTGAAAGGGCTAAAATCTGCTGGAGTTTATCAATAGAAAAGACACCGTAAAGGCCCGGTTATTCTAATCTTATAAAGTATAGAGCTTCCCGCGCTGGTGAATAAGATCCACCTTATGTATTTATTTAGATGAAAAATAAGTGGATCTTTAAATAAATATCTATAATAGGAAAACAGGTGCTAGAGAATATTTACGTTTTGGCATTTAATTTCCCAGAAGAACCGATGTGAATAAAGGAGAATAAGTGGGGCTTCTCCACTAGACCCCACTTGACGCACATTCACATCTCTTTCGGTTAGTAAGGGTTCACCGAGGGGTGAAACATTGGCAAGATTCGAGAAATATAGTCTCCGACCGCAAGATAGCTATGAATCCAGCCAGCTACCGTGGTTGCTCCGGTAACACAGTGGAAACGATGTTTAAAGGGCTATAAAAAAACAGTGCCGCAATCAACGCAATAGACGGCCCTTAACAAGCTCCGATTGTGATGGTATATCGAAAAGTGTCCCAAAGACTAGTCACCTTATAAATTTAGCTATAAATTAATGACTCTAATTGATAAGTTAATATTTACCTAAACCACATCAATTAAATTGATCGATTTGCAGAGCTGCCCAGACGCTGTCAGATATAGTTTCTTAAATCTTAGCCCTACAACGAAGAACCGGAAAAAATATTTGGCTCGAGCACATTAAACTTGATGCTAAGTGAATTAAGTGGACGATCCCATGACGATTTGCATAATTTACCAAAGTCAGATACAGCCAATCGATATTATGTGACAGGAGATCCAAGTTTAAAGGATGCATTGACAAATGGCAGCAGAATGCTGTTCAAAACGACCATAGAGTTTGTATATAAATTAACCATAATGACCAATTTCCATACGCTTAGCTTTAGACCATACTGCAAATACGCATTCTGAACGAAAACAGTGACTCTCTTAAGTTAGCTTCTTTTTTAATCCATGTGAGCAGCAACAACGGCCTATTAGATAACAGTTAAATACTGTTTCGTTCGGAGAGCTACTATATATGCAAGTGTGTATTAGGTGTTGCGAATCTAGTAACAAATTAGTTCAAGCATAACCAGAAGGATAAACCAAAGGCAGCATGAACGGAAAGTATAATCTCATGCAAATTCGTTTCGTGCTTACTGGCGACTCATCAGTAGGAGCCGGTATTACGCCCTTTAACCACTATATGTTTGGTCGTACAATGTGGAATAATAGGACGGTACCATCTCCTAGACAAATGTGTAAACCTGCAATAGTGAAGCAAACATAATATAAAGTCTAAAACAATGCGACTTCAACGCTAACTCACACTATATAATATATATACCGAGTCTGTAAAGGATACTAACACTATGGCTATTGTATTAGTAACCGATACTCATATTATTGTACCGAAAAGGTACATGGTATTAACACTAAAGTTTCAGAGTCGGTACATGGTGCATGGTCGATTCTCCGCAACAAACAGTATTTAACTGTTATATATTGAATTGAATGCTTACCGCGAAATGTGATAACTGATATCGATCAAGGCCAGAATGTATGGATTTACTGCAGTGACAGGTGTTCAGAAATTGTTGTAATTCTCAATTTTGGTGAACTAAACCATAAATTGATATCCATCAGGTTGGTACCATGTACCGAATCTGAAACTTTAGTGTTAGTACCATGTACCTTTTCGGTACAATAATGCTGGTATCGGTTACTAACACAATAGCCATAGTGTTAGTATCCTTTACAGACTCGGTATATATATTATATAGTGTGAGGTAGCGTTGAAGTCGCATTGTCGTAGACTTTATATGATTTTAGCTTCACTATTGCAGGTTTACACATTCGTCTAGGAGATTGTACCGTCCTATTATTCCACATTCTTCTACCAAATATATAGTGGGTTAAGGGCGTAATACCGGCTCCTACTGATGAGTCGCCAGTAAGCACGAAACAAATGTGCATGAGATTATCTCTCCGTTCATGCTGCCTTTGGTTTATCTTTCTGGTCATAACTGAACTAATTTTTTACTAGGTTCGCAACACCTAATACACACTTGCATATATATTAGCTCTCCGCAACAAACAGTATTTAACTGCTATATATTGAATTGAATGATGGCATGCTTACCGCGAAATGTGATAACTGATATCGATCAAGGCCACAATGTATGGATTTAATGGAGTGACAGGTGGTCAGAAATTGTTGTAATTCTCAATTTTGGTGAACGAAAGCATAAATTGATATCCATCAGGTTGGTACCATGTACCGAATCTGAAACTTTAGTGTTAGTACCATGTACCTTTTCGGTACAATAATGCTGGTATCGGTTACTAACACAATAGCCATAGTGTTAGCATCCTTTACAGACTCGGTATATATATTATATAGTGTGAGTTAGCGTTGAAGTCGCATTGTCGTAGACTATATGATGTTAGATTCACTATTGCAGGTTTACACATTCGTCTAAGAGATTGTACCGTCCTATTATTCCACATTCTTCTACCAAATATATAGTGGTTAAAGGGCGTAATACCGGCTCCTACTGATGAGTCGCCAGTAAGCACAAAACAAATGTGCATGAGATTATACTTTCCGTTCATGCTGCCTTTGGTTTATCCTTCTGGTCACGACTAAACTAATTTTTACTAGGTTCGCAAAACCTAATACATACTTGCATATATATTAGCTCTTCGCAACAAACAGTATTTAACTGTAATATATTGAATTGAATGATGGCATGCTTACCGCGAAATGTGATAACTGATATCGATGAAGGCGAGAGTGCATGGTTTAACTGGAGTAACAGGTGTTCGGAAATTGTTGTAATTCTCAATTTGGGTGAACTTTAGCATAAATTTATATCCATCAGGTTTGTATCATGTACCGACTCGGAAACCATAGTGTTAGTATCCGGTACTCATCGATTTCAAAAAAGGTATCAGTTACTAACACAATAGCCATAGAATTATTATCCTTTACAGACTCGGTATATATAGTATATAGTGTGAGTTAGCATTGAAGTCGCATTGTCGTTGACTTTAGATTATGTTAGCTTTACTATTGCAGGTTTACACATTCGTCTAGGAGATTGTACCGTCCTATTATTCCACATTCTTCTACCAAATATATAGTGGTTAAAGGGCGTAATACCGGCTCCTACTGATGAGTCGCCAGTAAGCACGAAACGAATGTGCATGAGATTATACTTTCCTTTCATGCTGCCTTTGGTTTATCCTTCTGGTCACAACTGAACTAATTTGTTACTAGGTTCGCAACACCTAATACATACTGGACCATTACATAGAAGAAATTCGGCCTTCATTAACGATCTCCATTAGATACAGTGCATTGGTGAACTTAGCAAAGACTGCATTAACAAGATCATTGATCCCGTTTAGAGCAATAACGCATCCTTGTCGAACGTTGGAACAAAACGAAAAAAATTACGATGCTCTTTAATAATGCTAATATAGGCCGATGGATCATTACAACAGGTTTTAAGAAAGCGAAAATTTTTGCTCAGCCAGTGGAATTAGGCATAGCGCACCACAAAATCTTACACGAAATAGAATCATAAGTGATTGAGTAGTTGAGACAGGCAATTATGGTTGGCCGCTAATACTGATGGCGAAACTGTGGTGTGACAAAGTGCATGAATTCGATACACGCACCAAGATCGAGGTTGCAACCCATTCTGGATTGGCCTAGTTCACTACCATCGTAGTTCACTAATCCTCATGAGAATTACAGCAGTGGTCAATTATGGTGCAGAACAAGTAAACTGATATCAAACTATTGTGGATGAGCATCACAATGTGCACGTCTTTATGACTAATCGCTTTCTCGTTCCATTTAAGCAGAGTTCTCATGCATACATTTCAGAATGTTTATACAACCGGATTTGAAAATTAAGAAGAGAAGATATAGATTGGCATTTTTGCAGTCAATCAGGAGACTGCAAAGTTCAAACGTAAATTCCAAAAACCATCTCATAACAAGACAGAGGAGTCACTTCATCGCTTATCACATCGTTTGAAATATATGGTGGAGATATTAGGAAATCATTTCGAACTGAAGGTGAGGCGTCCTTACTCTCTCGGCAGAATTACAACTGCTAATATATCAGATCTGAGCGAACAATTCTAATAATTTCTTTCGGTCAAACTTATTTTCAGTATTACAGAATTGTTAAGCATGACATACTGCAGAGCTGGAAGAAGACTCATTGAAAAGCTTACAAGCCAACGTGTGATATCAATAGAAATATTGAACTGGTACTGATATGAATACACTCTCTATTGTTTTCGTTGCAGATGCTAAGTGTTGATGAGCTTTGGTGCTTCTAAATACATAAAACAATCTGGAAGTCTCGATCACCGGAAGCCACACATTGGCTTGCATAATCCTCCCCTCCGTAGCACTTAAGATTTAATTTGTACACTATCGACCGCAGTTACAATTTGCTCAGTAGAAGCATAAGCATTGAAGAAAATATGCTCCACATTTTCATATATTTCCATTGCATAACTATTCGGACAGAATACAGACAGTCGCACACAGCGTAGTTTAAATCTCCTAATCGCTATAATACTGGGAAAATATATTTATTAAACAAGCAGAGCGCCTGCGGAGCGTTCTTGTGTCTTATAAAGGCGAGAAGCAGTTTAGCTTACACGAATGTGTTCAGGCGGAGTATAATGATATATCATAGCCACATCTGTACTTTTTATGTCATTACGCCTTGTTGTAAGAAGTCAACCCAAGTGCTGGAACAAACAATGCTCCCAGACCAGGTTAAGATTAAAGAGCATGATGTTGCTATTTCGGTCTATAGAACCAGTCTACCTCGCCAAAAGTCAGTTTCTAACAGTCTTGACCTAGTTTTGGCGTTAAAATCACCGGCAATCAAAGGACCGTCAAAAAACTGCTAAAGGACAGACACCAAATCCCACAACCTGTCGAACAAATCGTTGTTTTACTTAAGAGTATGACTTATTATTAACGCGTAAATAACTCCGTCTGCCAGAACCAGGTAGCATATGCGACAGCGTAGAACTAGATTATGTTGTTTTTCGCTAAAGCAGATTAAGTAATACTTCTACAATATATGGGCGATTTATCGGACATACTCTGAATGTCCACACCAAATTACAGCTAATTCGTGCAAAGAAAATTGTTAACGTTTCTTTCTTTCGTTTTGCCAAACGTAAAGGGCAACGTATTCCACAGCAATCTTCTTTGCTACATGTGTTCCGATATCTCCACGTCTCGTTAATGGCCATAGTCATTAAAATTAATGGCTATTCGAAGGCGGACACAAGTCAGTCATCCGGTTAACAGTAGCTTGAGCCATGTCGGGTCTAACAGTGTATATAGTTATCTAATTAAACGAACATTGGTTGCGCGGGTGGTGATAACAATTATTATAATCAAGGTTGCGGTCTTGATATAAACACCTGACCCATTAATTACTTACATATGTCAGTATAAACTAAGAATTGTATAGTGTAGAAAGGCAAGTCATCCAGTAGACCGGTTTCGTCCTTATTGGGAACTCATCAAATACTGGCCAGAATTTGCCGCGGACAGGATACGAACCTGGGCACGTCTGCTTCGGAATCTGGTGCTCTAACAACTGAGCTATCCTGCCGCACACTACACTACACAATTTTCAGTTATATACTAACTAATGTAACTTGGTTAGTCAATTTTCCTTTAGGTGGAGCTCATATGGCATCCATTTAGACCCAAAGTTCCAACTAACCATGCCCAATCTGTCATTACTGAACAGACACCACATTACATGGGGAAATGGTATTGAAATGAACATTTATATAATTAAACAAACATTGGTTGCGCGGGTGGTGATAACAATTGTTATAATCAAGGTTGCGGTCTTGATATAAACACCTGACCCATTAATTACTTATATATGTCAGTATAAACTAAGAATTGTATAGTGTAGAAAAGGCAATTCATCCAGTAGACCGGTTTCGTCCTTATTGGGAACTCATCAAGTACTAGCCCGAATTTGCCGCGGACAGGATACGAACCAGGGCACGTCTGCTTCGGAATCTGGTGCTCTAACCACTGAGCTATCCTGCCGCACACTACACCACACAATTTTCAGTTATATACTAACTAATGTAACTTGGTTAGTCAATTTTTCCTTTAGGTGGAGCTCATAATGCATCCATTTAGACCCAAAGTTCCAACTAACCATGCCCAATCTGTCATTACTGAACAGACACCACATTACAAGGGAAATGGTATTGAAATGAACATTTATATAATTAAACGAACATTGGTTGCGCGGGTGGTGATAACAATTATTATAATCAAGGTTGCGGTCTTGATATAAACACCTGACCCATTAATTACTTACATGTCAGTATAAACTAAGAATTGTATAGTGTAGAAAAGGCAAATCATCCAGTAGACCGGTTTCGTCCTTATTGGGAACTCATAAAGTACTGGCCAGAATTTGCCGCGGACAGGATACGAACCTGGGCACGTCTGCTTCGGAATCTGGTGCTCTAACCACTGAGCTATCCTGCCGCACACTACACTACACACAATTTTCAGTTTTATACTAACTAATGTAACTTGGTTAGTAAATTTTCCTCTAGGTGGAGCTCATATGGCATCCATTTAGACCCAAAGTTCCAACTAACCATGCCCAATCTGTCTTTACTGAACAGACACCACATTACATGGGGAAGTGGTATTGAAATGAACATTTATATAATTAAACGAACATTGGTTGCGCGGGTGGTGATAACAATTATTATAATCAAGGTTGCGGTCTTGATATAAACACCTGACCCATTAATTACTTACATATGTCAGTATAAACCAAGAATTTTATAGTGTAGAAAAGGCAATTCATCCAGTAGACCGGTTTCGTCCTTATTGGGATTCTGGCCAGTACATGATGAGTTCCCAATAAGGACGAAACCGGTCTGCTGGATGAATTGCCTTTTCTACACTATACAATTCTTAGTTTATACTGACATATGTAAGTAATTAATGGGTCAGGTGTTTATATCAAGACCGCAACCTTGATTATAATAATATATAGTTATCTTCCGGTTTCATGTAAAAACTCGAGTTCGATTTAATCCCACAGTAAAACCGAGTATTAAATGGGTAGTGACGGAATGTGAGCCAACGTGCTCGGCAAAATTGACAAGCGATACAAATGTCGTTAGCACACTATTCCAAAAGCAGGAGCTGCCAAGCCAGATGGTCTGAAAATCTAGGCTCAATCACCTTAGGTCCACGGTAAACGAATAATTTGACGACTGGCAATACGGCACCGATTAGTACTATCATAGGCTCTGGAATAAAATTGGTACCAACGACTGTTTTTATGCGTTTAGCTTCGGAGAGGGTCAACTAGACACTTTTTAAGAACAAATAACGTCTCCATGAAGCTCGTCTTACTTTATTTTCCATCAGAACAAAATCGTTGGCGAATTCGAAGTCAAAGGTCGAACATCACTGCGAGAAGTGTTGGGGTGACCTCATAAAAGACTGCGCAGACAATGAAAACGAAGAGTGAAAGTAAAGACACACCCCTGTCGAACGCCGGAGTCTATGGAAAAAGATCAATAGAAACACTAACTAGTACAAATAAACACCGATAAAACTGAACTCAACGCCTTAAGTGAGAACAGATGATTGAATTTCACTAGTAACACAAAGAACCCTGCTATCTTCGCCGAAAAGATTAGCAGGATCCAAAATAACAAATATCTACAGCTCCAGACCATCAGTATCATAAACTACTTTATTATATGGTCTGAAAAACGTGAAACCAGTGTAATATGAACGATAGCTTATTGGAAAGCATTAAATTATTACGTGCTGGTATACAACAACTTTCACAAGAAACATCACATCATATAATACCGAATAAAATAAGGCGTTTCTGATGCGATACATAAGTATAACAAATTCGTTACTGACACATTTAGCAAACCATTCTTCATTTTTAATAATTCTATACTTTTCAATATGATTGTGATTGACAAAAGCTGATTTTGCCACGTCAAATCTGTCCTTCGCTAACATGAAACATAATGGAATAATAATGCATTACGGGTCATTTGATTTGATGGCATATGTAAAACGTGTCGAAGAAAACGCAATTTATGCAGCTTCAATTTCTTGTCTAGAGAAATATACTTTATACGGCTCCTACACTATTACTGAAAACATAAAAATAAGCGTTCAGAATGCTTAAAATAGAGTATAACAATTAAACGAATATTATTGCAAACCAAGAATGAAAAAAACTTGGCGTCTAATTTCAAAGATATCCACAGACTTATCGGAGACTCCATGACAAATTCTACCAGCCCCAAATGTGACAAACGAAAGCACCTGTGTTGCGCAAAGAGGATCATTCATTCTGCCACAACAACGATTCCACATTACTTCGCTAAATATATAGTGGGTATAGGGTACAGAACCGGCACCTACTGATGAGACGCCAGTAAGCACGAAATAAATGTTCACATGAGATTATATCTTGCGTTCATACAGACTTTGGGTTACCATTCTGGTCATATTTGAACTAATTGGTTACTAAGTGCGCAACACCTAATGCATAATTAAATATATCTATTCTACGCAAAAAAACAATATCTAAGTTTTATCTATTTGCCATTCTGGTAAAGTTATTTTGATAGCACATATCTTCACACTTCGATTATCTACATATTAAATAGACATTACTATACGCTTATCTGAATAAATTAATGAACACGAGATTATGCATGCTTTTTAAAGCTAAAGCATTTTCATGCATATGTAATTTGGATTGAAGCATAAAGTACCAAAGATTACAGTCGAGTCGTTTTTTCAAAAGACAGATTATCATAAATTTGTGCTGCAATACATTATTTCTTCTTTAAATCAAACTTCATACGTGATGACGTATTATGTAATGCGCACCTAGTAACAATTTGGTTCAAATAAGACAAGAACGATAAATTGAAGACAGCATGAGCATACGTTGCACATACGTTTCGTGCTTACTGGCGACTCATTAGTAGCAGCCAGTATAACGCCCCATAAAAGCTTTATATTTAATTGAGGAATGAGAAAAATGGGCGGTGCATTCTCCTATAGAAATGTTTAAACCTGCAATAGTGAAGATAACGTTATATATAGTCTGCGACAATGCAACTTTAAAGCCAACTCACGATATATGATACATATACTAAACTTGTAAAGGCTACCAAAACCATGGCTATTGTGTCAGTACTCGATACCAACATTATGGTACAGAAAAGGCACATGACATCAACAATATATTTCAAGGTATGCTAAAGTTCACGAAATCGAGCATTACAACTAATTTTGAAAAACTGATAATCCAGGAAATCCTTACACTCTGGCCTTGATCCATATCTACTATCATTTTTCGCGGTAACCATGACATCATTCAACTAAATATATAACTCAGTTGTGACCAGAAGGATAAACCGACTGAACTAATTTGTTACTAGGTTCGCAACACCTAATACATACTTGCATATATATTAGTTCTTCGCAACAAAAAGTATTTAACTGAAATATATAACTGTTAGATTTTTTTGCAGAGAACTAATATATAATCAGTTTTGTGTTAGGTGTTGGGCACCTAATAACAAAATATTTTAAATAGGACCAGAAGGATAAACAGAAAGTATAATCTCATGTGCACATTCGTTTTGTGTTTACTGGCGACTCATCAGTAGGAGCCGGTATTACGTCCTTTACTCACTTTATACTTTGGTGAGGAACGTGGAAAAATTGTTCTCCGGAACAAACTGAATTAAAATGACCAACGTAAGTTTGTTAATACCTGTTCAGGTCAACAATTATCCTGAAACAATTGACACATACGCACACCAACAAACACGTATAAAAACTTTCTCAACTAGCGTCGTGTTTTAAACATCTACCTCGAAATCTAATTGGAATTGATTGTTCACGCTAAGCACGGACCACAATCATGTCGTCAATAATGAGATCTGACCAATCTAGTACGAATATATAACAGTTAGATACTGTTCGAGGCGGATAACTAATATATGTGCAATTGCGTATTACGTGTTGCGCACCTAATGACAAATTAGTTTAAATAAGACCAGAAGGATAAACCAAAGTTCAGCGTGAATAGCAAGTAAAATATTATGTGCACATTCATTTCCTGCGTGCTGGCGAGTCGTCAGTAGGAGTCGGTATAACGCCCTTTACCGGCTTTTCATTTGAGTGAGGAATGTGGGACAATTGGACGGTACACTGGACGATGCGCTGATAATCAACGTAATTTGTATTAAAATAAAATACCACGACACTAACATTAAATACTGGTACATTATGCATATATAAACACGAATATTCTTCTATAATTAACAGATGTTTGCGTGATCTTAAATACACTGTATCAAGAAGTTATGGAGCATGTATATGCCTAACCCTTCGCCCGAAGCCTGCATGAAAATTGGAAATAACAGAAAGAGAAGTGATACCTGTTATGTCTATTTAGAAATATAGTTACAAAACTAGCTCACAACGGTTAAGTTTCGGTAACTTGCTACGAAAGAATATGCAAATGAAGTCTAAATTAATCAGTAACAAACAAGATTTTATAATTTTCACACAAATTAAAGATGAAGGTACTATCATTCATCAAATACCCAACAAATTACATGTACACCATTTAACTCAACTCTCGAAAATTTAACGAGGCGAAAAAATACAGCGATATGTTCCGCAGACAATTCAAAAAGTTAAAATTGACGATGTCCACTCTAAATATGGAGCAGCTTACAATATTTTCAATCTAGTTGGGGAAACTGAGATAAAAAATAATCCTATTGTTGGCAGAGCAGGTAGACAGCTGACTGGCTGGCTGAGTCATCGTAAAGTAGTATAGATGCATAGCTGACTGAATCTTTTGCGATAATGTATAATTTAGTACTTCATCTTAAACCATCCATGCTATAATTTCTATATACTGTTTGATTGATTTTTTCAATTCAAACTTTTACTATATTTATATATTATGTGCATATCTATTTAATTATTTTTTCGATTATTTACATCACTCGGACGGCACATAAACACATACACATACAGAGTTGCGAAGTGATTATTTGTTATGCTCTTGAACTTTAAATTTACATACTTAATTTATATTTTCGTGCTTTTATCTGAATATATTTATCAAGAATTACTTTATGAAATATTATATAATAAAGCTATACATCCGAAAAAGTTTCATCATATTTTATCTTTAAATCATATTATCGAAGCCGTTACTTGCTTAGCTTGACATTTCACGGCACTTGAGTAATCTTTCTAGCCTTATCTACGGAAATGAATCTGCAGTATATAATTTAGATCATGAGGGCGATTCGGATATGGAATGATGTAGAAAGCCTTGGTGGTTGTACATGTGATCTATAAACTATTAATTTAGCCAGCGCCTGGTGAGCTCTGTAGGTCGATGTATTCAAACGGTTTGGTTTAGATCATTGTCAGCTGAGCAGTCATCATGATTATACTGCATAGAAATATAAAAAAATCACTAGTAACTAATGCTTCACTGCTCCATAACCATACGAAAAATAACAAATGAAAACAAGTTAAATTTGAAAAAGTTATAATGACAAAAATATCAATTTTAATCAAACAAAATGTTAAGGGAGAGTGATTTATGAGTAGAGGATCTAGATGATATGAGTATATTTACTTAACATGCATAAGTGAAACAAACCAACCGTCTACACAACATAATGACACCTTGTCAGACATATTGCCTGAGCTATTGATAGAGCTTCCAAAATATGTAAACATGTCAAGTATGTCTAAATTTTCATTCTGCAGTCGCAGAGTTAGAGTGAGTTGTGGATGATACTGTAAAAATATCTTCTAGTAAGAGAGTGCGAATTTCATACCAAAAGACGGAACATCTATTCAAAGTGGCCTAAGAAGAATCTCAACTGTCGAATAATTGTACGATATCGTCTGCATAATCAAGATCGTCCAATTTACCATCCGGGAGATCTTCAACACTTGCATTCTGAACGAATGGAAGAGTGTTGTTCATAATAGCATCGATTACAAAATTAAACAAAAGGGAGAAAGTGGACAGCCTTGACGACCACTGTTGCTGGATGTAAAGTTGTGCGTTAATTCGTTGTTGATCTTAACGTGACCATAAGTGTTTGTGTAGAGAGCACGTACAACATAAACAAATTTTGCGGGCACATCACTTTTCGATAGAATATCGAATAAAACATTGCGATTCACCGAGTCAAATGCGCACTTGAAATCTCGAAAGACGACTATTGTGGGACGGCGATATAAATGTCGCTGTTCAAGAACTGGCCATAACCCAAAAATATTATCTGTATAATCTCGCCCTGACCGAAATCTGGACTGCTCTTCTCTAGTGTGTGAATCACTTGAAGCTCTAAAACGACGTAAGATAATCGAAGAAAATTACCCAAACACGACAGCAGTAAATCCTATACCAACATTGTTATCCCGCAAATTACGATTACCTTTTTTGAAGATGGTCGACTTATTCTAATCAAGTGGTACGGTCTCCTCATTCCATATAGTACGAAAAAGTTTAATCAACGCTCTCAAAATAATATCGCCACTATCCCCAAATAACCCCGAAAGAAAAAAATCAGGTCCGGTCGTTATTCGACGTTTGAGAAATAGCATTGCATCCTGTAATTCATAGAGATTAACATTCCACACTGTTGAAAGTGACATGCTTTAAGGAATCGGAACCGATTAATTTTCCCAAGAAAATCAACCTTAATGTGTTCAGCTCACCTATCATGACGACATTTAATTGGTTATTAGATAAATGTTACAATCATTTATCGTTACGCTAAATTTTAATTTTCTCGAAACTGCTGCGCGAATAAGTTGAAACAAACAACGACTATTACATGACGAGGTCTCCTCCATTCCTTCAAACATTCTGGTACAAAAGGATTTGAGATCAACAGTTAGACTGTGCTTAAATTAGCGTCTTACACTACGACGAGTATCATTATTAGCCAAGCGAAGTGTAATTTGGCGCCTTGTTTAGAATATCTCTATAGATTTCCACGGGGTCTAAACTGCCAAATACAGTAGTAACTGCATTGTGCATAGTGGAACTTGTCTTTCGTCAAAGTAAATTCAAATTTTTGCCACCAAGAGCAATTAGCTTTTACTTTAGAATATCTTCACATTGTTGTTGGAAGGCGAATTGCTCGAGTTTGCTTACATCTATTTGGGGTTTATTCTTATTTATTTTATCGGAAAATTTTAGCGCAAATCTACAAAGGAAAAGGGTATGGTCAGAGTTGAAATAAGTATTCCAAATAGAATGACAATCCTGGATGCAACCACGCCATCTATAACTAATAGCTACATGATCTATTTTAGTCAACCGTTGACCGGGAGCTGTAGGACCACGTGTGGCGCAGTCTTACACTACGTTTGAAGATTGTACTACTTAAATATAATCTATGTTACTCGCAACTACCCAAAAGCCGTTCAAAATCATCGTTACGCGTCGAACTTAAGTTGTATCTTCCACGTTAATAAAATTCTGTGTTACTTAAGCGCTCAACTTGAGCATTCAGGAGCTTGGTTCGGAATAAAGTGTCTTTCCTTTCGTCTGTGCTGCAATCGTCAAGAGCATGTGCAGATACAAGAAAAAGGTAACGTTGATTACGGCTTTTTGCATTGATTTTAGTAGATGTATATAAATGTGCCGCACAAAGTTCGCTATTTACAAGGATTCATTCAATTAAGCAAGCTTCAGCTCGCGTGCTAAGTACAATACCGTCGCCCAATTTATCGGCTTCAATAAACTCCATGGAGCCAGTTGTTCGAATCCAATAACGCGTAGATAAGGATGGTGCAACCAATTCTGTAATGTAAGTACGAACCTGTATTCTGTTTTCAGATACGCAGTAAACGTCGACTTCTAATTTATCCAACGTACGTTCAAGAGCTTCTTGTTGTCTAAGTTGTTTTAATGCTCGCACATTAAATGCGCCGATGATAAAACCAAACCTAGGTTTAATGTATGATAGTCAAATTAAACTATTTTCGATATTTGGCAAACATATATTGGGCTCAGTGACTTGATCAACACAAACCATTTTTATAGTAACTAAAAGAGCGTTATTGTTAGATTGAGAAGAGAAAAGTGAAGGAAAGGAGGCAGAATCGGAAATGGAGGTGTATGCAGTGTCCTGATTTCGCTTATCCACCCTGTACGAATCAGCGTCTGTTTCTATACTACGTGACGATCGATGGTATATGCAATCATTATAATGTGTATCGTTCATGGTTATATGTGGACTGTAAAAGAACACAAGGTCACTTAATTATAGTAAAGATGTTTCGTATTCGGAGTTTTCCTTCACTCAGATAATCTGCCAACCAAGGCTGATGAGCACTATCAGCCAAGATGCCATTGGCCAAAGCTTTCTTCACCAGCCGAAACCTGCCTCCGCCTCTGGCACGTTTGCTCTCATTCCATCACTACATTTTCAACACTAAGTGTTAATGCGTATCTAGACCAACTCGTGGCTTCACATGAAACTGGATGATGGTTGTGCCCTTTCAGACTCGGCATGTTTTTGCTACCATTTCCTGGGCTGGCTAGCTTGTGTCCGCCGGTCGTCAGATCGGAATTTATAACGTTAAACTGGTGCTGATATGTATGCACTTTATTATTTTCGATGCTGATGTTGCCTTGACCGAATGCTAACTTGGCCATAATGGTGCTGTGGAGAGGTTTAGTTTGCCTCATTTCTGTGAGTTATTCTGATAGATTTACTTATAATAACTAGGTATTTTCTCTCATCCCTCTCCCTCTCGTAAATCTCACTAATAATTTGTCCAAAATATTATTTTTGTTTTTATTTATATATTTTCCAATTCCTATAGTTATATGGCAGTGAAACATTAGTCACTTTTGGCTTTTGTATGGCTGGGCATGGTGATGATGATTTCCGTTGTTGTTGTTGTTGCGTTTTGAGGAATTTTGTTGCATGTAGATACAACAAACCAGATGGAAAACTCAATCGTCGAAAGCCTACCAGGGCTTTGCATAATCCTTCTATTCATAGCGTTTCGGATTCTATTTGTACATAATCGATTGTAGTTAAAATTGGAGTCGAGGAAGACTTGTTGCATATTTTTATAAATTTCCAGTGCATACGTATTCGGACAAACTACATACGGCTGTACACAGCGTAATTTAAATCTCTTTCTAACCGCTATAATACTGGGAAAATATATTTATTAAACAAGTAGAGCAACTGTGATACATTCTCTTGTCTTAGAAACAGTTTAGCTTACACGAATGTGTTCCTTCGGAGTAATGTGATATATCACTTTCAAAACCGTACCGTTTACGTTGTTACGCCTTGTAGTTAGATGTCACTAGACGTGCTCGAATAAACAGTGCGTCAAAATCAGGTTACAACAAAGAGCAAGATTACAGAGCATGATGTTGCTGTCACGTTTTCTAAAACCACGTTATATCTCTCTACAATTCAGTTTCCAAATAGCTTTGCCTAGTTTCGGTATTACAATCATCGGAAATCATAAGCCTGCCACAAAGCCGCCCAACGTCAAACATAAAATTCCACCACCTGTCGAACAAATCATCGTTTTACTTACGAGAATGGCTTATAATTAGCGCGTATACAATCGAGCCTCTCAGTACCAGGTGTCCTACACGACAGTATAGAACTGGGTTATGCTGTTTATGGCTAACTAAAATTAAATAATGCTTATATACTTCGGAGCGATTCGTCGGAAATACTCTAAAACCACGCATAAAATTACAGCCAACTCTTTGCTCTCTTCTGTTTAGTCAAGCTGGTTGTCCACGTGTGTTTTAATATCGCTAGTGATGTATTTAGCAAACCACAGTTAATTTTTAACATTTCAACTTCTACTAAACTTACCCAGCAACAATATTAGGATACTTTTGACGAAACCATGCAGCAAGCATGCCGCCGTATGATCCGCCAAAGGCAATAATAGCTGGATCAGGCGCAAAATCAGCGTTACTCTCTTTGAAATGTTGCAAAAGGCTCGCATAATCGGCCAGCGCTTGTTCGGCAGTTAAATATCCAAAATATTTAGGCGACTAGAATGACGAAGTACACAATAATACAAAATGTGGCAGCAAGTGTTCAATATTCTAATAATATTTACAACATTTGTAATAATAATAATAAAAATGATAATACTAATAATAATAATTAATGTCATGAAATTATCATTAAATTAACTATTTTAATAATGATAAGGATACATTTTATTTGCCACTGAGGTTAAATAAAACAATTACTGGCAATTGTACCTAGTTAGTTTTAAGCTGTAGGTTAGTACAGAACGTGTAAAATAATTTGATTGCACAATGTAAGCTAATTGAATAAGGAAGCAAACCATGCATCGTGTCTCTGAAAACTGCACTTGAGATTATCCTAATAAACCAGTTTGTCAGAGTTTCAATCTATTAACACAGAAAAATCAACAGAGAAAAAATGTTTTGCTAGCACAATATCGGGAACCGAATAAAGAGAAACTGAAATGAGTTCAAAAAATTCGCAGAGGTATTTCCAGAAAACTGACGTTTAAATAGCCCAAAGAAAGATAACCGAATCGTGTAGATAAGTTTAAGAAAGAAAAATACTACCAATTTAAAGAACAAAATTAAACTTAAGTATTTTTACTCTCACAGTAAAACAATCTTGATTCAAACGTATATAAAATCTCTAAATAGTATGTACAAATCATCGAGTAGATAAGTTTAAGATATAAAAAAACTACCAATTTAAAGAGCAAAATTAAACTTAAGTATGTTTACTATCGCAGTAAAACAATCTTGATTCAAACGTATATAAAATCTCTAAATAATATATACAAATCAAAAGAAAATGTCAAACTAATTTGCTATTCCTAAAACAATTCATACTGAGAAAGACGCATAAGTGAAATATCTGGAATTGCATATTTTTGCAAATTACTCAAAATATAAAAAATATTGCACATTTTACTCCAAATATGACTAAATATCACTCATTAATTTCAAGGTAAAATTAAATAAATTGATTCAACAACATTCGAAATTTCTTGAACATATTATGTAAAATATTAACAGAAAAAACATGTTCTAATGCAAACATATAGTAATTGATTACAAATGTGTGAAATTATCTAAATTTTAAACACCATCATGATATAATAGATTGGATGTCAATCGAAAAAATATTGAAATTATAAGCCCTATTTTATTCGCTTGGTCAGTTAATCACTCAGTACATTATAAGAACAAAACCACAGACATATATTGATTAATATGATTTTATATCGAAATGTAAAGACCACTATAGTCTAATGTGCAGGATACATATATTTAATAACATTAGATTACAGTATATCATTAAGAAATTTTACAAATTTTGGATAGAATGTAGCTTTCTAGAGATAATATGTAACCGGAGGAAAACTTGTGTGTCATAAAAGATAAGATAGTATAATAAAGAAAGGAACAACCGCACCAGTCATTAAAAGTACATAAATTTCTCTTTTTAAAGACCTCTTATATGAAGTTAAAAGTAATTAAATTTCAGACAAAGCAGTGCTCAAAAATCAAAAACTATGCGTAGAGTAAGCAGAAACGTAGATTTTGACATTATGAATGAGAATCTTTACAACTAATTCATTTTTACGCTTTTGTCGTTAAGTTTACGCTTTTAATAATATTCAATGAATGCGAAAACACGTAAGTTTAGGCATTCACATCTTTGTCCCGAAAATTCCAAACGCCTTTTGCAACTAATCATCAGATCAAACTTCAATACTTAATATAAATAGCAAAGTGGATTTGCAAAACGCTTTACAAGAATTGAATCTTAATTCACTCGTAAACTTCAATAATGGTTCCTATTAGACGTTTAACCGTTTGTGTGGGCTGTTTTTAGAAAAATAGTAAAACAGGAAATTATACCAAGTAACATAAACACCACGAATAATAGAGTGACAAATTCAGACAAATAAAAGGGGGGACTCAGTATAAAACAAAAATTATCATTACATGGAAATTTTAATAATAAACAACGCACATTAATTTTGATATTTATTTTGCATTTTGCGATGTGCAGAATAATATTTTAAGAAAATGGAACATTAATGCTGTTGCACCACAGGTAAATAAAACGCACAGAAGAATAATTGAGATATCAAGATTGTTTGTAGAAAAGAATTTGCTGAAATATCTAAAACGCACTTATGGATCCTCCCAAGATTAGGAGCATAGGTTCTTAATACCATTCCCGGGCTGACTATAGCTTGTGCCCGCCGGTCGTCAAGCACAAGATATAGTCAGCCCGGGAACGGTAGCATGAACCTTATAGGGTCTAATTGGACACAAACATTAACAAGCTTAACGTTGGGCCTCTAGGCTTGTCTAACCACACAATAGCACTTAGTTTTAAATGCGTATTTACGGAATGGGAGCAAGCGTGCCAGACGCGAAAGGCAGGTTTCGGCTGCTGAAAGGAAATTTGGACACTGGCATTTGATCAGATAGTGCTCATCAGCCTTAGAAGTTAGACTGCTTAACAGAAGGAACAGTCCGAATACAAACCAACCCCACAAGGAATGGGCAGCCAAGACTCCTTTTACAGTCCATATATAACCATGAACGATACGAATTATAATTATATATAAAAACGGTCACCTTATCTGCTGAGTCATGCAGGATGGATAAGCGAAATCAGGCAACTGCATTAATATTCATTTCTAGTTCTTCCTTATTTACTTCTCTCTCCCTTTCAAAACCTAACAATAACGACCATTAGATGCTATGAATATGATGTGGGTTGATCGTATTACTCAGTCCAATATCGGATTGCTTATGCACAATGTAGGTACTACTGTATGTGCCATTGCAGGACCTCTTAGAAATAATCATGGGTTCTCTATAAAATCCATGGAAATACTCAAATCAAGGTGCCAAATTCCACCTGGCTCGGCTCAAAATACAACTCATCGCAATGTAGATCGTCAACTTCGTAATTCGTGTAATAACCATCGTGGTATAAACTTGGCTGTATTTGTATCTAGGTTATTTGATTCGATTATCTTAAGTCGTTTTAGCGCTTCACGTGAATCACACATTAGAGAAGAACAGTCCCGAATCCGCGCAGGACGAAGTTATATAAATATTATTTTTACGTTAAAGCAAGTTCTTGAACAGTGACATGTAAAAGTTCGTCCCACAATAGCCATCTTTCTAGATTTCAATGGCGCATTTGACACCGTGGATCGCAATGTTTTATTTGATATTCTGTCGAAAATCGCTGTGCCCACAAAATTTGTTTTTATTATAGCCGCTCATTACACGAACACTTCTGGTCGTGTTAAGGTCTACAAAGAACTAAGGCGCAACATTACAACCAGCATTGGTTGTCATCCAGGCTGTCTACGTTCCCTTGTTTGTTTAATAATTTAATTGATGTTATTATAAACAACACTTTTCCACACGTTCAGAAAGCAGGTGTAGTAGTTCTCCCGGGCAGTAAACTAGTCGATATTGACTATACAGACGATATCGTACTATCATTAAGAATTGGGATTATGGTCAGGCCACTTTGAATAGATTAGCAGACTGTGGCATCATATTTGATACTCAAGTATTTTTTAAATTGTTTTGTCGGAGTGCCAGCTTCATATTTTCCAATGCCGCGTTTTGCGTACGCGGGTAGTAGCTTTGCACGGACAGTTTCACAAAGATCCGATTGATCACAATTTCCAATTTCGTTTTGTCTTCGATCGGGCTGAGTTTGTATTCGTCCCAATGGAAATGCGGTTCTATCACATCTTTGTTTACTGGCGACGTTTCGGAACGGAAATCCCCTTTCCATCTTCAGGCCAATTTGTCTACTTATATCCACAGCACAATACTCACAATAGCAGATTTAAGCAAATGTGGTAACCTCGTTCCGAAACCGTTCTATTTATATTTTATTTTTTGACTCACCACTGGTTTTAAACATAGAATTTGTCTCAGTAACTAAACTCAATATATGCATATGTCTAGCGCACATGAATGCCCTCACCCAAAAACTAAATATAAATAAATATATATATATATATATATATATATATATATATATATATATATATATATATATATATATATAGCATTTATTGTTGTACGTGGAATAGGGTATTACAGTATTTCAATAGATTGATCATTTCTATTTTCACCATTTTTTAAGATGTACATTGTTTTGTTCTTACATTTTAAAAAATGGTGAAAATAGAAACGATCAATATATATATATATATAATAAATTATTATTTTTCCTCTTATTTTTTTCTTCTTTTCTTCTCCCTCCTATTTAATTATTTAATCTAATTATTTATTTATTATTCCAATATTTATACCACCTAAAAATATATATGTAAATGTTAATATATAAAATGACTAATTTGCGTATATTTACCAAATTTATATATATTTATATATATAAGGACAATTGGTAGCTGTTAAACGTGAATATTTTCTGTCATTATTAATTATTTATTACGTTAGTCACACCTTATATCAATATGTAAAATACATATCAATATGTATACAAACATATATATAAATAAAAGCAACAGTGTGAGTCCAATATCTCTATCCCTATATATATACATTTATATATTTATAATAAATTATTATTTTTCGCTTATCTTCCTGTTTATTTGGTCATTTAATCAAATTGTATATTTATTTATTCACACCTTATATAAATATATAAAATACATATATATATGTATAAAAACATATATATAAATATAAGCAACAGTGTGAGTCAAATGTCAATAGTAATATTTAAAATGATTAATGTCCGTATATATATATATATATATATATATATATATATATATATATATAATGCATATAGAATAAACCTATCTATCTACAGATAAGCCTAAAAATATATTCGTCTATCTCTCACATTTTGATTTCCTCTTTAAAGGATACTTGATAGCTGTTAACCATGAATATCTTCTCTAGGACCACTTATTATTCATTTATTAAGATATTCACACCTTATATAAATATATAAAATAGAACCAACAATGTGAGTCAAATGTCTCTAATCTAATGTCCTATCTCCTAACCATTGCTAAATCTGAATACCATCTTCTGGAACATTTTATTGAGAAAGATAAGTATATAGGAATTGATATTGGTATAGGTCAGTCCTATTTTACTTTCCAAACTAACAATGACGCTCTTTTAGATGCAATGAATGTGGTGGGTATAGATCATACCATTCAGTCTAATATCGGATTGCCAAATATCGAAAACAGTTTAAGTAGACTAGCCTTCATTAAACCTAGGATAAGTTTTAAAGTCGATGCATTTATTATGCAACATTAAAACAAACTAGACAACAGAAGCTCATGTGTTTACGTTTGATAGATTTGGAATAGATGTACGTTGCGTATCTGAAACCAGAATAAAGAATCCTACGAGCATGGCCGAGCTGGGTTCACTATCCTTAACTACATGTTATAGGCTTCGAAATTCAGAATTCCTGAAGTTTTCTGAAGCCAGTTACCAAGGTGTCGATATTTTTCTTGGCACACAATGGGAAGTTTGCTTAACTGAAT
>JAQBSW010005160.1:0-60526 GCA_029291075.1 Eudiplozoon nipponicum
TTTCAGTAATTCTTCTAGTAGTGTATGAAACCTTTATACAGTATAAGCACAGAGCTAATCAGACGACAAGTTTAGATCAGAGTCCTCTATGAACTCATACCTTTAAAATAATAGGACATAACGCCTGTTATTTTTCCGATCGTTTTCTTGATCTGTAATGTCATCGTATTTCTATTAATTGTAAACTTACTTGTTAAATAGCATACATGATTATGTCATGCCATATCATTTTCTCACATCACAATCTTATTGGCATTGTGCGCCGGTGATTAACGAACTCTTTGCTGACTAGTAAAGAACCTACAGTCGGCAATGGTTCCGGCACATAAAAAGGACAGGGACTGACCAAATCGTTGAAGGTAAAAGTTGATATAATCCCTGTGCGGAACAGTTTTTGAGTTTATGATTCTGCTCAAGTTTTGTGATTTACTATTCTTCACGTTCTATTGTATTTTGCTATATTATGATACATTATATATATGGCCTACATAATAGATATTAATGGAGTATTCAACATGCACAACACTGTAAAATCTTTTAGAAATCAAAAGCTGTATAATCAGTTATCATTACGACTTATAAAACACAAGATATCACTTCCTGTCTGAATCTTCGAATTTTTTCTCTAAAACAACAGCTTTTCTTGTATCATGCACATATCTTCAAAAATAACTTTTTTAAAATAACTTACTGTAGCAGAGTCATTTGTGAATTTTCCTTGTTTACATATTTCATTCGATATGTTGGCTTGTTCGTATACATTTCGCTATTGAATATTGTCTTCAAACATCAGACTGTGTAAAGCTGTCTTTCTTTATTTACATTGGAAAATCTCTCATAAAAAAGTTTTAATAAAATTATGATAACAGACGTATAGAGATTACATCGTGTGGTCTACATCCTGACATAGTGGAATATGAGTTTAGTGTATCCCTGCGAACGTCATTGCTATAATATGCATATATTTAAAAATTTATACACATACATATTTTTGCATTAGATTACATCATTTGTTCCTATTTTATTGATTTGCATAAGTTACATTCAACTGAATCGAACAATATAAATAAACAAGGTTGTTTTATTTCGATTGATATCATATCGATGCTGGATCATAATCTGAATGGTATAAAACAATATTTTTAGCTCAGCTATGTTTTCTAAAATTGACATTTTCTCAAGAATACGGCATTTTAATAGTAGATTAAAAATGTTTTTCTAATATTTTTGCCTGCTTCAAGCGGCCTTGCTGAACTTGTGAACATTTGACGTAAAAGCTATATATATGTATAATGTATACGTGCTGATGTATACAATAAACAATAATATCAACTTTCTTATCAGCACAGATAATTCTGCTTAAACACTTGGTTTCCAAATTTTTAAGTTTAAAAATTTTGTAATGCAATGTTAGTGATCAACAATATACGCACGATCAGAATGTGCGCTAATTTTTCTTCTCTGTTTTTGTGTAGATGGTCGATCTAGTCATGCAGTCGATATTGTATCATTTCATGAATAGCGTAATATAGAGATTCTGTTTGCGTTTTGAATAGACTAACTGTCCTTTATGTGGCTTCACTCCTAAAATAGTTCTACAGAATCATTTTACTGTCTTCTACAGCCGCATAAAGACTCCCGACGTTAGTTGACAGGTTTAGATATTTCATAAACACAAAAAATATGATGTGATGAGTTAAATATCAAAATCGCAAAAACCTAGTATAACTTTTCCGAAATTTTATCATTTATAAAGAAATTTATTTTCACTCCGTCTTCAGCGTCGTATTTTACAACGTCTATACGCGGTGCAATCTAGTTATGAGTTTTTCGACGTTTGACAATTTATGTTGTATATGAACAATCGCCGTTGGAAATCGGTAAATATAAATGACAAAAAAGGCTAGATGTTTTTTGATATTACCTAGCCAGAAAACAATAAGGCTCCATCAATCGTGCTATCTTAAATGAGGGCCTTGCTTTTGCCTTCAAAATACTGATTGTTTTTTACCAACACAATACTTTGTAATACATAGGCAGAACAGATTTAACTTTCGCAAGTACACGCTGTCTTTAGTGAATTTGTTACGTATGCTTAATTGAATTATCTCGTGTCTTAATTTTCTTGCCGGATAGAGCTGATTTTCTGGCTAGACGATTCAACAAAACCCGCAAAAAGATATTTTGATTTATCGTGCTATCTTAAAATTTTAAATTTTCCTTGGTAAGTTATAATAGTTTGTAAGGGTCCAGGTCACTATACATGTGTGTTATCTAGTTGAATATACATTTAGATCCACACTCCATAAATCCAAATTCTTAATCACTTTTACTTCTCTTTTTCTTTTAATTTTTAAAATTTTGCTTTTATTTTATATTTTTCATCTATCGACAAGGAATTAGTACTGCTGTCCATGATCGATATTTATCGACGTTATGTACATTCTGTTTTTCCATGCTTTCTTACAACAAAGTATATAAATCCAAAGGGTAAAGATGCTACATATATACAGTCTACCGAAATTCGCGAAGTTTCTCAATTTTCGGTTTAACACGTTCACAGAGCAACGGTACTTTCACGGAATGTCTATCATCATCCTATAATCGTTGGGTATAAATTTGAACATTGCCACAAAGACATGTAATGCGGCGGCAATGCAAAACTATTAACGAAACCCGAGATGAATGAAGCCTACGGCCTGGAAAGTATGCACATAAAAAAAGAATATTTTGCATTTCACCAATAATATCGGTATACGTAAACATCACATAAACAACTTAATAAGAATGCATGCTGTTACGGAATGGGAATGTGATCTGCGACATAATGCAGAAGTTCTTATCTATGATATTAGGGCGGACACAAGATCATTGAGGCGATTTTTGTGCCAAACACCTGTAACAATAGTATTATTGCTTCAACAACCGACATAAATTTTCATTCCCTACTACTAGTTGGAAATCCCGTATTCTTTAGCCATTAATACTAAGTATAAATTGCTTATTTAGTTTTTTTTGGGAAATTTGAAATCCGTCTCCTCGTATCATAAATGTATCATCGTTAATTTATCCAGAATATGATTTCAGTTTTCGACATAGAAATTGACGTGGCATTCTATTAATCAAAGTTGCAATATTGACCATTTGTCAAAGTATACTTAGAATAATAGGATAGGTCAATTCAGTAGACCAGTTTTTATATTGTTTGACATAATTCAACAGATCACAGAATCTCGATCAATTTCATTATCTATTGTAGTTCTAACCACCGAAAGCTTATTTCCGTTCTAAATGTAGTGTGCTTCCTCCTTTTTAAAACTCGATTATAAGGTGATGTCACGCGTCAGCTAATGCTCATTTTATTATATGAACTCATTATGTTGCTCTGTCAAAACGTCTTTATTTGACAATCCAGATTATGTCTTTACAAAATAGTCAACGCAAGATATTTCACAAATCCAATGTTAAATCTTGAATAATTTGTTCCATATATTTTGCTCTGAAAAGTAGCCGACATATATGGTACAAACAATTTGGCAAAAAGAGACACACTCATTGCTCACTGTTACTTTTAATCTATTTAGGTTCAGTCGGCAAAAAAGTAGTTCGCAAGAAATTACGCCGAGGATCAACACTTAAATTAAAATTATCACGCTTACAAGATCTTAAGGATGTAGTGTAGCATCCTTACCTATTATATAAGCTCAATAATAGTCATTTTGTCTTACTCTTTGAAGTTACACCTAAATAGTTATTTAAGACCTAAGCTATAGAATAAACATAAATCGTTCATAGAAGGCCAGAAAGTGACATTTGCGACGTTCGGTTTGGTTGCATTTTCTCTTAGGATCGACCAGGCAACTAGATTAATAACATTTTTTCATTATAATAAAAATTCCTACAAGCCACAGTAAAATAATATAATAAGTAATTATCATATCAAAAAGGTAAAGTCTTTCTCTATTTCAAATTTTTTTTTCAAAATTTAAAATACAGTCGTCGATTTGGTTTTGAAAAAATAAGCAAGAAGTTAACTCCTTCTTTCATGCGGGTTTTTGACATTAAGAGTTAGCTTCCACATAAAAAAAATTGAAACACGACATTCATACCAAAAAATAACACGCGTGTAGAATACACATAATTGTGTACAATAAAAAAATATTATAACATTATTTTCCATGCATATGATAATTGTTTCTTTAATTGGTAAAAAGCTTTCGATATCAGAATCCCAAAAAAATATGAAAAAGCTTATGATGCTACTTATTTTTGTTTATCATTTTCTGAATGATATGAAATTAAAAGTTAGTTGACACAATTTATTACATATCTTACAGAGTCTTTTTTCGATTCATCGACTTCCAATTTTAGAATAGTGAGACCGAGATGATAATGAGTAGTTTATTATTGGTTTAGTCTTTATTTTCGATCGTAAATCCCTAGTGTCTAGTAATTGAACTCACATTACATAACAAATTTCTATTTCTGAATGTGAATTTTAATAAAATAATAGTACTATTTTTATATGGGCATATAGATATGAAAAGTACTGTATTGTGATACAAGTAACGCGCTGCTCTTCGCTGCCCGAGTTTCTATATATATATATATATATATATATATATATATATATATATATATATATATATATATATATATATATATATATATATATATACTTACACAAAAACGGCTCCTAAATTTATCTCTACACATAGACAGGTACTAAGAAAATAAATGTGCAACTTTATTCATTGTATTATGCTGCTTTATACAAATTTATAACATTTTGATGCGTACTTTGGGTTATGTTTTCGTTTTGGACATTTTCACTCAGCTTATATGGAGTGTCTTTCTTCAGTTAAAAATTATTTTTTGATTTTCTCCAATAAATCACCAATTGATTATATTTTAAACATATTTTAGAACTCATGCCAAGTGGAATTTAAAAAAATCTTGTTTTATTTGAAGATTAGAAATATTACTTACTCACGTATTGCATGTATTAAAGGAATAGCAAAACTCAACTGTGCTCTAATTCTTTAGATTGTTTCCGTTTTACACGGTTCATCGGAAGTCGAACTATGTATTTCGGTTATTTGACGGAGATATTATCAAATATTAACATAGCTGATCATTTTCTCAAGTACTAAGCCTTTCTCTATTGTTATAGTTAATTTAAATTTAGTATACTACGCTCATTTGTTTACAATGAAAAAGGGAAAACGTGACTATTAATTCATTCTGTTAATATAATTTTGAATAAGCAGTAGTTATTATGACTGTATATATAAACATTTTTAAACATGTCCTAGTCACTTCTTTTTGTTATTTAATGGTGTGATTGGACCATTTGAAGCTTCTCTGCGTCTATTTACAACGCGTGGTTTGCAGAACATGAAACGCGTTAAGACAATCATACATTTTTTTGTATTCGTTTTGTTGTAATATTCTTCTGAATGTGTGTAAATCTCGAGTGTCACGTAACCTCTTTTAAAAATGAGATGTTTTATATCGTAAATATTGATTTCAGGGTAGACCTGTTGATTCGAGTTTTCATTGTTTAGCTTGTCCAAAAATTGTTCATGTAGACGGTCTTATTGTTTTCTTTAATACATTTGCACCAGTCAAATCAACGCAAAATCCACAGCTGCTTCGTATATTGTTGTATATACGAATTACTTAGCTTCAAACAGTGTAGCTCGGCGCTGGTTGTGCAAACTATTCATTTAAATATATTTATGTTTTCTATTTCTAGATTTATAAAAACAGGAAACTTCTCCAAATATTTTAGTACCCGATTTTTTCTCAATATTTGTCTTTTTGCTTATATCCGAAGATCTTTCATTTTTTTTAAAAATTAATACGAACCGTTCTTGTAGTCATAACACAACACGTCAGCGAACCGTGGATCGTTTCATCGGCACAACGTTCGCATCTCACTTCATATTGTATTTCGTTATTACTTTTGTATATCTTGATTGTTTAAGCACATGTTTCTTGCTACTTATCGTTTAAAATTTTTTGAAAAATGATTTAAAAAGACAAAACACTTCCATATTAATCT
Organism: Eudiplozoon nipponicum; assembly: GCA_029291075.1. Classification (NCBI taxonomy): domain Eukaryota; kingdom Metazoa; phylum Platyhelminthes; class Monogenea; order Mazocraeidea; family Diplozoidae; genus Eudiplozoon; species Eudiplozoon nipponicum. Next base: position 6,068 of record JAQBSW010005160.1, read on the forward strand.
GGTGTTTCTGTTTTTTGTTTATTTCGTAAACATATTAATGTATTGTTAAATTTCTTATGTAATTACTACTCAAAAGGGGTCTCACAATCTTCCTTTGTAGTAAGAAAGATGATCGGTTCTAAATGCTTATCATTCCTTTATTGATAATGTTCATTCGTATCAAACGTGTTATTCATACTCTTTCTTCCTCTTCTCATAATTGATAAAAGTTTTCCTTTTCTATGCTGTTAATCTTCTTTATACCCGCTTAGTGTTATCCCGCATGTTTTTCTGCGTATCAGTATGACAAACTTCTTTGTTCGTATCGCTTATGAACATCAACCCGATCAGTTTATGTGTTTTAATGAGGTATTTTTCTTAATGTTCTTCTTCTTCCACACTTGAAGCATTTTTTCATAATGTTCCTATTCGAAAACTGATTTCTTACAATTTACCCTAGCATTAGATTTTCTTATTCCGTCATTTACTTTTATTTTGTTTATTTATGTTTTGCGCTTGTCTACATGTGATTGATCAGTTTTTGCTTATAAAGTTATCTATCATTTTCAATTTAATGTACTCTTTGTCATGCTTGGTCATTTCAAAATCACTTTAAACCATTAACTTAACATTTAAAAAAATTTTGCTTTAGTGTCTACTCGTCTGTCTATTAGCGCTTCATTTTCTAATGGTATTTTATTATATTTTTTCTTCTTCTTCTTCTTCTTTCTCTCTCTCTATATATATATATATATATATATACATACATATTATTACATATACATACGTTTCGTCCCGATTGAGGCAAAGTCTTTTTATTGAAATGTTGAGATGAGAAAGAATATTTTATAAGATTATCTATACGAAAATTGCACATTTGCCAAAATATTTGTTTTAAATGAACATCGTCTCAAATTCCCGAAATGTGTGAAATTTATCTTTTCTTTTAAGCTAATCATCGGACACATTATTTATCAAAACGTATTTTTTAAAGCGCTCGCATTTAATTATCTCAACATCTACGGCCAATATAGATGATTCATTTTGAATTTCTTAAATCGGAATATCCGTTCAACACGTAAATGGTGTTTCGTGTATGCGTTTTTATGTTGCCGACTATATCTGCAAAAAATGCTTACTGCATCGTATGCTTTCCGTTAAGCTCATTCATTATAGATGTAATTAAATGATCTGACTTCTTTTTCAACCATTTTTTGTGCGTGTTGTAGCAATGGTGATAGTAAACGTTAATACACATGGCGCTCTCGTCGACATTATGATAGTTATCGCAATGCAAAACACGTGGTAAAGTAATACAACTGAGTTCGCTTAAATCAGCAAACAATATGCAAACACTTCATGTAATATATCATATTTTAACAAGATCTTAATTCTTATATACATCTAAACAGTCGATCAAAAAATTATTATCTTTATTTTCATTAAATTTTATAAAAATTTTCTTTCTAATATTGTTACAAATACATATTATTGTGTTTTCTACTTATAGATTTCTATTACTATTTAAAATTTGTTTTATTTATTTCGCTGATAGCCATTTCATTGTAAATCACGTAAACAATCTTAAAAATGTGTACACCAAAAAATTAATTTGTGCTGGTGTGCATTTGAGAATCATATTTTTTATTGAATTAATTGATTGCTTCGATGAGAACCGAGGTATATCAAATTCTCACTATAACTAATTAAAATACACGGGTCACCAAATTAACCGACCTTGTCATTTTGACATTGTTTCTTTTTATTGTTTGTTTGATTGATTGATTGACAGTTGCACATACCGAAGTAATTTTAGTATTGCATTTTTATCTTAGCGAAATGATCAGTTAATAATTTAATGTTTATTTGCGTGAATGTGTAGTCGCGTATTTATCAAGGTACCGCCTTACACAGTTAAATCTACTCAACTCATCTAAATTAACCCAAAGTCACAGACATCCGTTTCTTTTTTTTCGCCGAATACGTTATACTGTGTTCGCACCGCTTTTGTAGATATATAATCATTAACATATCAGTTTCATTTCAAATATTTAAAGGTTCGCTTAATCAGCCCTGAATGCACCATTTGATTTACGCCAGCAGATGCGTAGAACATACATGTCATTGCTGGCGCTACTGGCTACATAGCAGTATATATGCTGCAGCGTGTGTCTGCGTTCATTCCACCATGCATAAGCATGGCGTTGAGCGCGTATTTCATGCATGTATGCACAGTATGCATGCAGCGATATACGGCTGCCTGGTGGCTGCATGCTCAGCATTTTGGCGATGCAGCGGCATGGGCTGCCGCATGCAGTGTATTGCGACGCGGTACGCATGCATGCGCGAACGTACGCATGCATGCGGCTGCATGCATACGTGGTGGCTCGTTCGTGATGTATGACGCGCGCATTTATCGGCTACGCATGCAGGGCGTGCCGCGGCGTACGCAATGGTTGCATGATGGATGCGATGCATGAAGGCGGCGTACGTGATGGGCGTGGCTGCAACGTGGCGCCCGTCTGCTGCATGCATGCAGCTGCAGCGTATACGCATGCATGCATGAACGTACGCGTGATGTAGCCGCATGCATTACGTATTGCACGCACGTTCAGGTTACGCACGCGTATTTACTTTATGTACGTGCTGCATACGCGCATGTGAAAGTACGCATGCATTATTACTGCTGCATGCAGTACGAGCGTATTGCAGATGTACTGCTGCATGCATGTACATGCATACGCATATATTTCCAATAATCTCCATCCGGTTTACCGATCAGACAAATGACGGAAGTTTATTATTTATACCAAATAATTATTATAAACGGTCCGCGACACTATCTTCGTTTTAAATATTACTTAAACATTTTTGATTTAATCGATTTTTCTCCATTGTTTAACTAGTATTTTCACTCGATTAATTTTTTTGTACAAAAACGTTGACATTTATTCATTATCTGTAATAATTCTATATAAATCTTATATATATATATATATATATATATATATATATATATATATATATTAAATATATATACATATTATATATATAAATATAATATCCATATATACAAACCCCGTTTAAAATTTTCTTCGGATACCGCGAGGTTGTTCCGTTTACAAAAATAAATTTAGCATGTTCTTTAGTGTTTATTACGCACGCCCCATTAAATATTATCAGATCAATGTTTATTGGTATTCGCTAAAAATATTTAAATTCCGAAAGAAATATTTTCTTTTTTCATTTATTTACTTTACATATGTTTTAATATTTTTTCCATTAAAAACACTTTAATAAAACTACCCATTAAAAGCTTTCTATCTCATTATTCGTTTATCATTTTATTACGAGAATTTATTTTTATTACGCCTCGGGGGTAGACTAGAACTTTAAGTAGTTTTCTCCATCAATTTATAATAATAAATAATATTACACCTTTCATAAGAACCATTTTATTCAAATATATTTTGATTCTCAAAATCTCGCCGCCCCCTATATATATATCGGATAATTTTCATTTAATATTAATTAAGTTTGCATATCCTTACCGTAAACCGCGGGTCCACGGGCCCCATATAAAAACCGGGAAGTTATCGGTACCCCCGTCCCCCTCGGTATTAATTATCCGGGTTAAGACGTCATTACGGGGGGGCCGGTTCGGTTATACCCCCCACCCATAAACAGCTTTCTCTGGGTATAACCCGACGAAGAAACATCTGCAATAGCCAGCTCCGTTTTCTTCTTACTCTTGCTCTTTCATTTTGTTTTCGGTATCTCAATTTCCCTCCTCCGCCCTTTTCACGCCGTTATTTTTCTAATTTTTTTTGACATTCATTTAATTAAATATTTCCGTCCCCAATATTACAGTTTAAATCAGTTTGAAAATTATTGCCGAACTTATATCGCGGAAAAAAACGCAGATCAATTTTCTCGTCACTATGCCCTGAGTAACACGATGGGCCTATAATATGTGCTTAGTCCATGCATTACCCAGTTATCTTGAAGTATCAAAGTTTTTTCCCGTGGCAAATTTTGTTGTTGTGCACTAGATTTTTCCCGGAAGAAAACTCAGCATCTACATTTTTCCCAGGCGTGGTGAGTAAATTAAATGAATCGGAAAATGCAATAATATATAACATTTTTGATACATTTTATGGTATTCTTATATAAATACATTTGCGGACGAACATTAACAGAAATTGTTTCGCCGTTTTTGCGAGAAAAAAAAACGTAGATATGGAACAGCATATGCTGATTGTTTAAAAAGAGTTGTTGCGCTTATTATTTCCATTGCATAATTACTTTTCACAGACTCAACATTGGCTGTTCCGAATTTCTTGTTCTTGAATCTTTCTTTGCAGTATATTTATTTATGGCTCATCATAAGTGATTGTTAACAAGCAATTGTTAAATTTCATATAACTGTCTACAATATGAGGTGGTAATATGGCTAGATATTCAACTTACGCATATATGATGTAAAGTTAACGATTAATTAAAAATTTACTACATTTATCAGTGAATAAGTGAAGCAATATTTAACCTTTCGTGACAAGTTTAACGGTAGTTAAAGAATACAATGAAACATATCAACCCTTGTTGATAAACTTTTTTATTTTTAGTTGATCACTTTTTTTACAAAGCGTAGTACCATTTAAACGACTCCGTTTTGATATATTATTGACAAATATCAATACTATTACCGGCGTGTTACTAGATATTAAAGACCCGTCGCTCTTGTAGAATGTGCATCAATATATATATATCGCCCTTATGCAGTATGTGCTGCTCATCTATGTCATCATCGTGTTATGTATCGAAGCCATGTAACATAATAGCCAAAAATTAGAATTTAAAGATATTTAAATGGCTACGTTAGTTAATGACCAGATTCAGGACATACAGATAAGGTTTTACAACCCCACCAAGCATGCAAAAGCACGAGTCATGATTTAATACCAGCATAGTTATATATGCAGATATATATATATATACTCTGTATAATATATTATACTATTATTAATTATATATATATATATATATATTATATTATATATATATTATTATTATATATATATCTATATACCTCTCCGGGGGTTAGACACATATTGCGTTATTATCGGGTTCGGGCCCCCGGATCCCGGGGGTTGATATGATTATTCTTATTACTTCATACTATTATATCTTAATTGATATTATAGTATATATATAGCGATTAGGCCGATATAGTTATTATATATTAATATATAGATCGTATATATATACATATATCGTAATATATATAGGATCATATATATTATAACATCCTTACTATATTATGTATATACACCGCTTACCCTTATCTATCATTATACTAGCTAAGTCATATAGCATGGCGTCATTATGTAATGATTCAGCCGTACCGGGATTATTCCCGCGCCGTACGTCATCATTCATTATTACGGCGTTATCATTATTATTCCAGTCGGACGGTATTCCCGATTATTGATTCACGTTATTATAATGATGTATTCATTAGTATTATTATACCGATTCTTCCGCATCCGCCATTATCATTATCGATTATTATTATTAGGGGGCATTATTATTATTACCATTAATATTATTATTAGGGATTATTATCGGGATTATTATTATTACCATTGCCCCCATTATTAGTGTATTATATATCATTATTATATTCATCAGTTCCGGCAGTCCGTTAAGTCTCCTACCATTATTATTGTTATGCTGTTATTATCACATTATCGCGTTCATCATTACCGGATTATTACGCACTACCAGCGGCGTGTGATTATACTCATTAGTAAGTATTATTATATACGCGTCACTTATCATGATTACCGGGCGGGCGCATATACGCAGCGGGGCCGGGTGCGCATTCAGGGGTGCCGGGGTTGTGTCCCGTCGGGGCCCATATATCGTGATATCGATAGTGCACAGCGATCATGTATGTATCATGTCTATATTCGTATCATATATACAGCAGTGATGCATTAGCCACATATATATATATGCCTCTCTCTCTCTCTCTCTATATATATATATATATATTTATATATATATATATTTAATATAATGCCGATATTATTAATATATATGATATATATATATATTAATATTATTATATATATATATGTTATTATACATATATTATTATACATATATATATATATATATATATATATATATATATATATATATATATATATAATATATATATTCTTATATTGTATATATTATTATATTATATATTATTATATTATATATTATATATTATTATATTATTATATGTATATTATTATAAATAATGTTATTATATTATTATAAATCTTATAGGATTATATTATTACGTTATTATAATATTATATTATTATATATATATATTATTATTATTATACTATTATTATTATATATATATTATTATCCTATATTATTATATTATTAGTATATTATTATTATATATGGTAGTAATTATTATATTATATTATTATTATTATTATTATTATTATTTTATTACTATATATATATATATATAGTATATTATTTTAAAGTAAATGTTCTATTTGTATTACAGCATTTTTTAAATTTGACTGTAACGCATATTAGCCCGGATAAACTGATAATGCTGATGAGACTTACTATTCATATTAAAGATATATTATATATTAATGAAACAATATATTATTTTACGTATCTTTAAATTCCCAAAAATGACTATTTAACCCGACTGTTTATGGAACCGGACGCAAATCATCTTCAAGGCCTAGATTGGGTGAACTCTACCAACGGTGGACGAGAATTGGACAAAACTATAGAATTAATGCAATAAGGATAAAACGGCTATAGAATGTTGAAAAATTGCCGTGTTTCAACAGATTTTGCGCACTATTTTGGAAAAATGCAACTTGGTTAATTGTGGATGCATATCCCTATGAAGTAGTGACAAAATGAAAATATTGCCTAGGAATCTACTGAAATTAAATCAAGAAATGATATAATGGATAAGACAGCAGTTGCGAATTCGCTAGGTTGCATTTAGAACGCATCATTATCTAATGATAGCAAAAATGATAACGTGAATCAAAATCTGAAACTAGATCCAGCAAAGAATTGAAAAATTGAATAAATAATGGCTTATAAACGAGCTTACAAATCTACAACTTGTTAATTAATTATTTAAAGTACCATTCTTTAAAAGTTTTATCTTATTTAAGCAAGAAATTAAGAGTCACTGATGGATTGAAACGTTTTAAATGATCATTTATCATAATTATCCACATTCCTTTCAATGCTCCTTCTTTCATTGTTTAATTTTGATCTCTGAGCATCTATTTAAACTTCATAACTCAACTACGCTTTTTATTTTTTTTACTTAATTCAATAGTACAATTGTTGAAATTAAAAAAAAATACTTCATTCCCTAACCACAGAGATCACCATTTTTTACGTAATTTCACACAAGAAATAACGCAATGCCTTAAGTTTGCTAAGGGTATATAGTATATATATATATATATATATTATATATATATAAAATATATATATAATTGTATGTAAATATATAAAATGAATACCCCACGAGTTATATATATATATATATGTATATATATATATATATATGCTAGTGGCACAATCTGACTCGCTTTTACTTCTGTTTCTTGTTTTGGCTGGTTGTAAAGTGTGTATGCGTTTGTGTTTGTGTGTGTGCCTGTTTGCATGTAAAGGTCATTCTGGCTGTATTGAAAAGTGATGTCTGAGATCTGGTCATTATTGTTTTGATGGCTTGAGAATTAACCATTTGTGCGCATTGAACGCTGTTACATGTATGAGTGCTATTTATCCCAGTGTTGTTTATCATTTCACCTTGTTGCGCAAATTTGTATTTTGCACATGGTAACAGTGCCAGTGTGGATTGCACTGTTGAACGCTCATGTTGTTTGGAAACTTCTGTCCCCGTATGCGCCTCTGTTATTTCCTATTCAGTTTGTTGACAGTCTGATTGAATTGTCAACAATAGTCGAGGGCCTATTTGATCTTGCCTGGATACTTGTAAATTACTGTTGAATTTTGTTATTCTTGGCCAGTCGATTAGAATTTCATGTTGATGAAACTTTTGAATATTAAGGTCAGGTGCTTGTTGTTTTATATAAAGGGCTTCATAAATAAATAATAATTTTTCTGATTTTATATATATATATATATATATATATATATATATATATATATATATATTGATGCACATTCACACTAAATAAGCGACAGGTGCTTATCTAGTAACACGCCAGTAACTGTAATTACGATATTTGTCAATAATATATATAAACGGAGTCGTTTAAATGAATTTTTACCTTTGTATTATTTTTTAAGAATTATTGATCAACTAAAATGGCATTATATAACTAAGGGTTGATATGTTTCATTGTGATACCTTCACTAACAACTTAGCTTACCCTTTATTTGTCATTTAACACCGTTAGAATGAAACAATTGGCCCGGTGCATGCGAGGGTTAAAAATAACCTTCACCCATTGCAGTTTCACCTAGTCAAATGTGCAACTGTATAAAATTTTAATTAATCGATTATTTAGTAATCATACGCATACTTATATACGTAAGTTGGGCATATCTAGGGAAATGTCAATAGCCATTATCATATTACCTACACATAATTAATAATAGACAGTTATATGAAATTTAACAATTGCTTTGTTATTTTTTCTTGACACTTTATGATGAACCGTGTACTAAATAAATATACTTGCAAAGAGATTCAAAAATGTTTCCATCAAAACAGGAATTCGGAACAACCTAATGTTAGTCACAACACAGAAAAGTAATTATGCAATAGGTAATAGCGCAACAACATATTTCTTTTAAGCAATCAGCATATGCTTGTTCCACATTGCCTGGCCATGCATGAAGTGGAATTTTGATGTGCTGCCGGCTCATACTAACAGATATTTATTTATCAAGTATTACATTTCTCACTAAAAAACTAACTAACAGTCCAAAACAGGCCTAATGATTCTTATTGAAATTATTTTTTTCATCCATAAATAAATATTTATGGGAAAAATACCATAAAGCTCTTAATAAAAAAATATTTATATATTGCATTGCATTTTCCGATTAGAATTTAATTTACCACTCACCACGCCTGGGAGTAATTTCTATTTTAAATTGACAGCTAGTGCTGAAGTTTCATTTAGGAAAAATCCTAGTGCACAGCTTGTAAGTACAATTTACCCGCAGGAAAAGAAAAACTTTATTTCTTGGGAAATACTTCCAAGATAACTGGAATAATATGAACAAACTTTCACTCGTCTCAGAACATCGTGTTACTCAGGGCATATTTCTGACGAGAAATTGGTGATCTTACCGATGCGATCGTTTTTTCCACGATACTTCGTTCGGCATCGTTCAGCTGATTCAGCTGTAATTGTTAAGGAACAAATATTTAGTGAATTTATGGAATGTCAAAAAATTAGAAGAAATGCAAATAGCAGCGTGAAGGGTTGTCAGACAGAGAGAAAGAGAGAGGAGATGGGGGATACAGGGACGAACGGAGGGAACAGAATAAGAAGAAAAAATGAGGTATCACTAAAGACAAATAGACACACACTCACATTAAGTAATATAGTCCCAAAAAGCAGCCTATTTTATTATGAAACTAGCAGTACAGATGATTTCTTCGTATGGAATAATTTGAGTTATACAGAAAAGAAAGCTTGTTTGAATGTGAGGAGTTTGCAATGAACAAATTATAGAGGTAAACAAATTCTGCTCAAGTATTCCGCGTATGTGGCATGCTTAACTAGGATAGTGCTCTACCAAGAAAAATATGCTATGTAAAAAAATCCTATATGAATTTACCGATGAAGACATACATCAGATTGTTCCAGTTTTCTATAGAATAAGCGTAGACTACCTTAAAATAGCATTTACATTAGGATATGCAAACTTAATTAAGTTGAAGCAGCAAATGAAATTATCAGAATAATGAAGCTCGCATGTAGACGTAAAGATTTTGAGAATCAAAATATATTTGAATAAAATGATTCTTGAAAGATTTTTGTAGACTTGTAGTTGGCAATGACATAAATTGATGAAAAACCTTAAAGTTCCTAGTCTGCTAATGCGCAACAGAAATTTTTTGTGACTAAATAAATTCTCGTAATAAAAAACAGAAGTTACTTCAATAAACGAACAATGAAGATAGAAAGCACAATGAGTGAGATTTTGTGATGTTTTAATTGCTGAGCATGGTAAAACATATGTAAAGTAAATGAAATGAAAAAAGAGAAAAATGAAGCTTCAAATTTGTATTTAATAATTTTGCCAGATTACATTGTTAACTTCCAATAAACATTGATCTGATAGCGATTTAATATAGGCGTGCGCAACAAAAAACACTAAGAAAAGAACATGCTAAATTTATTTTTGTAAGCCAGACAGTTAAAACATCAAAGAGAAGAAAATTTTAAACAAGGACTGTAATATATATAAGATATTGTTATATATATATATATATATATATATATATATATATATATATATATATATATATATATATATATAAGATTTATATAATTAACGAATAATGAACCATAAATGTCAATGTTTTATTAAATTATACACAAAAAAATTATCGAAATTGAATATTTAGTTAAACAATGGAGAAAAATCGGTCATTAAAAAATATTTAAGTAATATTTAAAACAGATAGTGTCATACATAAGGACCGTTGCATTCAACTCTTCAACAACTATAGAAAAATATATCAAGACAGAAACTCTCATTTAATCTAATCCATGAAAAGAATAAAAGAACAAAGCTTAGACATTTAGAAATATAAATTGCTAAATATATACATACATACATACATATATACATACATACATACATACAAACACACATACATACATACATACATACATACATACATATATACATACATACATACATACATACACGCATGCATACATACACACATACATACATACATACATACATGCATACATACATACATACATACATACATACATACATACATACATACATACATCATACATACATACATACATACATACATACATACATACATACATACATACATACATACATACATACATACATACATACATACATACATACATACATACATACATACATACATACATACATACATACATACATACATACATACATACATACATACATACACACATGCATACACGCATGCATACATCACACATACATACATACATACATACATACATACATACATACATACATACATACATACATACATACATACATACATACATACATACATACATACATACATACATACATACATAAATACAAACATACATACAGACATACATACATACATACATACATACATACATACATAAATACATAAACGCATACCTGCATACTTACATACATAATTAAATAGACACAAACACACACACATAATATATATATATATATATATATATATATATATATATATATATTCAAGTGTACATACACACATCTCTTAGCATGAAAATAAATAGACATTCAGGTTTATTAAGCGAACCTTTAAAAATATTTAGAGTAAACTAGTATGATATGATTATAAATATCTACAAAAAGCGGTGCAACGTTTTAGTACTCTTTTAATATTCAGCGAAAAAAGTAGATGAACAATAACTCTGGATAACTTGACAGGTTAATTAGATGAAGTTAGTAAATTTAGCAATTAATAAGGCAGTACGTAACATTGATAAATACACGACTACACATTCACACAAATAAACATTAATTATGTAATCATTTCGCTAAGACAAAATGTGCAATGCTAAAATTATTCCGGTATAATGCAAGCTATCAATCAATCAATCAATCAAACAAATAATAAAAAATAATGTCAAAATAAACAAAAGGTCAGTTAATTTAATTATTATGTAGTAAGTTGTAGGTGAATTTTGATAGGCAGTATACCTCGAGTTCTCATAAGATCAAGCAATCAATTAATTCAATAAAGAAATATGATTCTCAAAATGCACACAGCACAAATTAATTTTCGTAATACACATTTTAGATTATTTGCATGATTGCGTGCAAGCTAATGGAAAGTAACTGAAATTATCAGCGAAAATAAAAATAAAACAATTTTAAGAATAGTAGTAGGAGATAGAGTAGAAGGCACAATAATAATGTATTTGTAACAATATTAGAAAGAAAATTTTATAGAATTTAATGACAAGAATAATAATTTTTTCAAATGAATAACCTCACGTCATATAAATTAGATCTTAATTAGAATATGACGTATGACATGAATGATTTGCATATGTTTGCTGTTCGCTTAGGCTCGGATTGTATTACTTCTACATTGTTTTTACATGCAACCTATCATAATGTCCATTTGTATATACCCGAAAGGCACCATGTGTATTAGCCGTTACATATCACCATTTAGCACAACACATAAAAATGGTTGAAAGAGTGTTTAATTGCACATCTATAATGAGATGAGCTTAACGAATACGATGCAGTAAGACTTTTTGCAAATATAGTCGGCAATAAACCGCATACCACACAGAGCACCATTTACATGTTGAACAGATATTTAGTTAAAATTCACATGAATATCTATGTCTCAACCACATAGGTGGTGAGATGGAGTCGCTAAATGCGGAAAAAAATTGAGCGCTTGCAAAATACACATAGCGGGGGTACGGTAAATAGTAATGTCAATGGTGCTTTAAAAGAAAAAATAAATTTCACACATTTCAGTCGAAGAAATTGGGAATTTCTGGGGTTGCGCAGAGCCTAGATGCCATTTAAAACATATTTACAACAAATAATGCAATTCAGTATAGATAATCTTATAAATATTCTTTCATATCAACATTAATAAAAGACTTTTACTCAATCAATAGCAATCGTACCAAATGGGGCAGATTAACGAATGGTAAGTGGATTGTGAAGAATAAATATATATATATATATATATATATATATATATATATATATATATATATATAGAGAGAGAGAGAGAGAGAGAGAGAGAATATAATAAGAAGTTGAAAATTACTGGTAAAAAACTAAGTATGAGCAATCACATTGATAGATCAGAAAAACTAAGAAGCAACGAATTAAATAGAACATGAAAGGAAGAGACACCAAAAAATAAAAATGGAGGCTGATGGATGGATAAAAATAAGCGGAATCGAGACCGCTAAAGCTAAACAAAATTTTTTTAAATGTTGAATTAATACTTTAGTTAAGTGATTTTGAAGTATTAGATGACAAAAATTACATTAAATTGAAAATGATAGATAGCTTTATAAGCAAAAAACGATCAATCACATGTAGATTCATATAAGCCAAAACATAAATAAACCTTAAAATAAACTAAATGTGGAATAAGAAGATATATGCTTAGAATAAGAAAGTGCCAAATTGTAAGAGGAGAATCAGTTTTCAATTAGGGCATTGTGAAAAAGAATGCTTCAAGAAAATGTGGAAGAAAGAAAAATTGGAAGACTTGAAGAACATTATAAATAAATACCTCATTGATAAGAGACATAAAACACATAAACTGATCAGGTTGATAGATTATAATAAATTACAGACAAAGAGACAATCATACTATTACGCAAGCAAAACATGCAGGGTAACTTCGCGGAGGGTATAAAAGTGCTGTAGAAAAGGAAGAACGTTTTTATCAATTTTCCAGCGAGGAAGAGAGAGAGAAAGAGTATGAGATAACACGTTTAGAATTACGAATGAACAGTGATAATCGCTGGATGGGAGATTGGGAATCCAATCAATAAAGGAATGACAAAGCATTTAAATTTCAATCCGCTCGTGCACAAGTTACCGTGAGACCCCTTTAATGATTATATGACGTGCATAAGGGTTTAACAATGTGCTATGTTTTCAAACATCAACGTCGAGCAAAAGGTTAGAAACCCGAAACCAATAGTATATTTGTCTTTTAAAATCATTTTCAGAATTTTAAACGATAGGGTTTAGCAGAAGCATGTGCCAAAACAATCAGATGCACCAAAAAGTAATAACGAAACTAACAGTGAATACGAACGTGTGCCAGATAGAAAACAATCCACAGTTCTGGCATGTATTTTTGTGTGTTATGACAAAACAGTTCATATTATTTTTAAAAAAATGAAAGATCAATGAACGAACGGATGGAGATAAAAATAAAAAAAGACAAATATGAGAAAAATCAGATACTGTTTGCATGGCAAGTTTTAAAAATTTCCTGTGCATATAAATATAAATAAAGCATAAAATGTATATTTAAAATGAATAGTTTGCACAACCAGCGTAAACCCGGGCTTACGCTGGTTGGGCTAAAGTAATTCGTATAACTAGTACAACAATAGAAGTACATTTTACTGAACAAACGCTTCAATCTAACGAAACTACCCTGAAGCTGTGGATTTGCGATTGTTTGACAATTGCAAATGTATAAAAGCTTTTCTCTAATGAACCATCTATGAACAATTTTTTTGGACAAGCTAGAGCAATGAGAAAACTCGAATAGCTAGAATACAATTCTAAGGAGTCTACAGAAATCCAATACCTTTGATATAATTTACAAGATATGGGAAATAAAACATCTGTTTTAAAAGAGGTTACGGCATTTTTCTTGGGTTACGCACATTCCAGAGAATATTTTTGCTCGAGCTGAAATACAAAAAATGTATGATTCTTGAACGCGATTTCATCGGTTAATTAGCTCCCTATATCCACGCGTTACATCAAATAGACGAAGCTTCAATGATTCTCCAATCACGCCATTATAAATAACAAAGAAGTGACTAGGACTGTTTAAAATGTTTATATGCAGTCATAATGAAGCTGCAAAAGCTTGGCCAGAAATTACTATTAACTATGAATTAAGTGGAATTAATAGTCTTCTTTGTCCCGTTTTCCTTTTCGAAACAAATTGTAAACAAATGAGCGTACATGCCCAAATTTTAAATTAACTATAACAATAAGTACTGAAAGGAGGCTTAAGTACTTGAAAATGGTCCTTCTATGTTATGTGATATAATGAAATCTCCGTCAAATAACCGAAAATACATAGTTCGACTTCCATTGATTATTAACCGTGTAAAACGGAAAACAAAATTACAAGAAACAAACTCTAACAGATACATATAAAGGAATTAAACCAGTTGAGTTTTTACTTATTCCGCTTTAGCCACACATGCAATACGTGAAGAAATTGTCAGCCAATATGTAATCTTCAAATAAACAAGACACTAATTACCCAACATGGGTTCTAAAAATATGTTTAAAATGACAAAAAAGCAGTTTCAATCCATTTTATTAATTGATTTATTGGAGAAATCCAAAAAATAATTTTATTTAAATAGAAAAGACACTCCATATAAAACAGTGCAAAATGATCCAAAACGAAAAACATAACTAGGCAAAATTGCGCATGGGGCTTAAAACACCCCATGTTAAGCCAAAATTGTCATTGAATTCTTGAAGAAAACCATAAAGCAGCATAATATACAATGAATAAAGTTGCACATTTACATTTTATTAGATCTTAGTACCTGTCCTATATGTAGAGATAAATTTTGGCAGATACAAGAACCGTTTTATTAACATTTTCTCCAAAAGTATAGCCAAATGAATATATATATATATATATATATATATATATATATATATATATATATATATATATATATATATATATAAACTCGAGAAGAAAACGAGAACGAAACGTTACTTGTATCTAATACAAATTACTTTCATCTCTGCACATAAAAATAGTACTATTAATTTTATTAAAATTCACATTCCAGAATAGAAATTTATTTATGTAATGTGAAGTTCAATTACTAATTTCATCAAGTTTGCAGTCGAGAAATAAAGACTAAACCAATAATACCTCATTATCATCTCAGTACCACTACATATTCTAAAATTGGAAGTCGATGAATCGAAAAAAAGACTCTAGCAAAAGATAATAATAAATTTGTGTCAACTGGCTTTTAATTTCATATCATTCGGAAGCCATTAAAAAACAAATAATGGCACCATATATTTTTTTTTGGGATTCTGGCCAAAGAAATTATAAAAAATAAATAATACCAATTAAAGAAATAATTATCATATACATGAGGAAATAATGTTATGTATTTTATTAGCGCACAATTGTATGTGTATTCTACGCGTGTTATTTTTTGATATAATCGTGACGAAACGATATCAATATGGAAAATTCTTCTTAATATTAAATTGCAGAGGAACCCGCATGAAAAAGTTAAATTCTGGTACTATTTTTTCAAGCAAAATCGACTGACATATTTTATAGAATATTGCCGAAAATAGAGGAAAGACTTACCTTTTGATATGATAATTACTTGTATATTATTTTTACTACAAAATCCGAGTAGGCAACACAGAATTTTATGCAATGGAAAATGTTGTATCTTAGTTGCCACATAGTTCGATCCTAAGAAGAATACAGCTATTAATTTGCAAATATAATCACTTTCTGTCAGCCTTCTATGAAGACGATTTATCCTGTTTATTCTACTCTAACCTTTAGCAAGCTAGGTCTTAGAAATTGATATCAATAATTGCGCTTGCCAACTATTAATATCAAATTAGGTGTAACTTCCAAAATTCTAATAAAGACAAAAATGACGTCCATTTTGTCTCCATTTTATTTAATTTATATATAATAGGTAGGATGCTTACCTTTATCCTTAGAAAGATCTTGCCCGAAAACAAACGATGCAACCGGGTTCTCTAATTTTAATTTAAGTGTTGATCATATTCGAAGAAATCATGAATTTCTTGCAGACTACTTTGCCGATGAACTAAATAGATTAAAAGTAACAGTGAGCAAATACATGAGGTGTGTTATCCACAAAAACTGCTCTATTTCCCTTAGATTGTTTGTTCCATATATATCGGCTCACCTTTTCAAGAGCCAAAATATATGGAACAAAAATTATTTCTGGAATTTAACATTAGTTGTGAAATATCTTGCGTTCATAAAATTTATTTTAAACAAAATTTTAATCTGGATTGTGAAATAAAAGACGTTTTGACAGAGCAACATAATGAGTTCATATAATAAAATGAGCATTAGCTGTGCGGCCAGTAACACCTTTTATTATAATCAATGTTGAGATTTTTAAAAAGACACCATTGCCGCGGCAGAATAGCTCAGTGGTTAGAGCAATAGACTCAGAAGCAGAAGTGTCGAGGTTCGCGGTCTGTTTGCGGCGAATTCTGGAAATTATGTCAAGTGATCCCAATATAAAAACTGGTCTACTGGATGAATTGACCTATCTATATTATTCCTTGTTAAGTTTATACTGACAAATGTTTGATCAATATTGCAACTTTGATTAATAGAATGCCATGAATTTCCTATGTCTAGAACAGAATCAGCATATTCTGGATAAATTAACGATGATACATTTATGATACAAGAAGAAAGTCTGAACAGTTTCAAATTTCCCAAAAAAACTAAATAAGCTAATTGCCGCTATTAAATGGCTTAAGAATACAAGTTATTACCGTTTTCCAGCTATTGACAGAATGAAAATTTATAATCGGTTGTTGGTAATAATACTTATTGTTACGATATTTAACAAAAATCGCCTCGGCCGATCTTGGTGGCAGTAATTCCCACCAATATCATAGATAAGAACTTCTGCATTGCCTATGGAATATGTCTAGATCCACATTCCATTCCGTAACCTTTACATGCATTCTTTCATGCCAGTTCTCCATAGCCAATTTTATGTAACATTCATCACTTAACTGACGGTACCATTTCGAATACGATGTTTCTATCTTTCGAAAGATCACCAGTCTATTTTAAATTATAATAATTCTTTTCTGGTTTCAACTATTAAGTTTATTTATGTGAATGTTTACGTATACCGATGTATTGGTGTAATGCAGAACAGTCAATGTGCGCATTCTAATGTGCACGTACTTAGGCTTAGAAACAAGTAGGCTCATTCATCTCAGGTTTCGTTAATAGGTTTTTGCATTGCCACCGCGATATATAGACGTTACATGTCTTTTTGAAGTTGGCAATCGATTTGCAACTCTGTGTGTCAGCGTTTCCAGGTACCCAACTTGGTTATAGGATGATGATAGATCAGTTCCATTAAGTACAGTTGCTCTGAAAGCATTGACAAGACGTGTAAATTTCACCGAAAATTGAGGAAGAATTTCCTTAATTTTCAGTAGATAGCTTCCAAAATTGCCAAGCACCAATAACAACACGGCACCATAGATTTATATACTTTGTTGCTCAAAAATGGAAAGCAGGAGTAATGCTTATTTTATAGCGTACGTCATCATCATTATCAACATCATGGACAGCAATACAAAAGCCGTTGTTAGCTGATGCTTCACTGTCATATATTCAGAATGAAAAATATAAAATAAAAACAAATTTAAAAAAATTAAAGAAAAGAGAAGTAAAAATAGTAAGATAGACAAAAAGTGATTAAATTTGATTGATTTATGAGGGTGAGGATCTAGGTAATATATGTTCAACTAGATAACGCACATGTATGAGTCAACCTGGACCCTTACAAAAAACTATTATAGCCAAGAACAATTTTAAGATAGCGCGATAGGTAAAATACTGAATCTTTTGCAGATTTTATTGAATCACGTCGAAAATACGACCAAACTTCGCAAATAACTCTATCCGGCAAAGGTAAGACATTTACGAAGATAATTCAATTATGAATACGTAACAAATTCACTACCGAGCTCGACTCGATGCCATAACGCCAACGGCATCAAAGCAAGGACTACGATGCACACATGTACCTCATCCGGGCAGACGAGCAGATCCCATGCTACCCATTTTTAATGTAATTGACTTTAGTTGTTTCTGCCAAGTCTAAATCTGTTCACCTTATGTATTACAAAAGTATTGTGTTGGTAAAAATAATAGCGATCTACTAATCAATTATTTTGAAGGCAAAAGCAAAACCTCATTAAGATAGCGCAGTTGATGGAGCCTTATTTGTTTTTCTAACAAAGGTTGGCTTATCAAAAAATGCATCTACAGATATCAGTGTGCGTATCCACTGTCGGTAACCTATATTTACCAGGTTTCCAAACAACGGTGTTCGAATGCCTGTAAGAATATAAACTAATCAACTCTTAGGGACCAAATCTCACTAGCATATAACAAGATTGCACGTATAGACGCGTTGTAAATACGACCTTGAAGACAGAGTGAAATACTCGCATTTCTTCATAAACGGTAAAGTTTCGGAAAGGTTACTCTAGGTTTTGCGATTTTGATATTTAACTCATCACATCATATTACAAGTGTTATGAAATATCTAAACCTGTCAATAGCGTCAGGGTCTTTACTATGCAGCTGCAGACTTGATGTAAGTATTAAATGATTCTGTAGAACTATTTTAAATATAGAGGGTGAGAAGTTAATACTGAAAGCCGGAACGATGCCAGTTAGTCTATTCAAAGTGGCCTGAGCAGAATCTCTATTGTCTAATAATGATACAATATCGACTGCATGACTAAGATCGACCAATCTACCGCTAGGAAGAAAATTAACACCTGCATTCTGATCGTGCGTATATTGTTGATCATAGCAGTATACATTACAAAATTTTAAAAATTTAGGTAAGTGGACAAACTGCATGAACATCAATGCTGGTAGAAAAGTTGTGTATTTATTTATTGTATACATCAGCGCGACCATTAGCGTATATATAGATAGCGCGTCAAATATTCACAAATTTCGTAGGAACAACAATTTTAGACAAAATATTGAAAAGAACATTACCATCTACTGAGTAAAATGCCACCTTGATGTCTGGAAAGGCAGCTAACAAGAGAGGTCGATAAACATGTCAATTTTTAAGAAATTGCCTTGAGCTAAAAATATTATTTATACAATCTCGTTCTGGTCAAATTTCGGCTTGTTCTTCCATAGTACTTGATCCTCGCGAATCGCCGAGACGGCGTATGGTAATCGAATAAAATAACCAAAGTATGACTGGCATACATATTAATAGGTCGGGCCAAGTTGAATATGAAGCTTATGCAAAATCCAGCATGAACAAATGATGTAATCCTATGCAAATATATATATATATATATTTTTTTTAAATATATACATATTATGCTTAATGGCGATTCATAAGTAGGGACCTACACTAAACTCATATTCCACTATGTACCTGTTTACAAAATGCAGGATAGTTAGACTGTGTAATCTCCTATACGTGTGCATAATTAAATTGTGGTAAAGAAAACTTTATATGAAGTCTGTACCAATGTAAATTCAAAGAGACTTCTTGGGCTAACAGTTTACGGTTGGATGTCCAGAGCTTACGCATTCTGATGATTCCGAAGGTAATATTCAATAGCAGAATGTGCTTGCAATTTCGGATGGAGAAGCCAACATATCGAATGGAAGCATGTAAATAACAGAAGCAAAGGAGATCAAAGATTCCCTGGAAATGACTCTGCTTACAGTAAAGTTGACAAAAAAAGAGATTAATTTTGGAAGATACGCTCCATTACTTTATTTGTAAATAGATATTCCATAATCTAAGAAAAAGCTGTTGTTTTAAATTTAGAAATGCACGAAAAATTCAGGCCTATGTAGACCAAGTGATCTTGTGTTCAAATCAGGCCAATAGTAACTGATTATACAGCGGAGTTTCCTAAAAGAAACTACAGTGTTATTTAATGTTGAATACTCCATTAATATCTATTATATTAGGCCCATATATATATAATGTATCATAATATAGCAAATACAATAAATTTTATAGACCAGTGTTTTGTCTTTATTGGAGAATAATAAAGCTAAATCTGAACTAAAGCGAGCAGATATTAAACTCAAAAACTGTTTCCACACAGGGCCTGCAACTTTACCTTTTAATTCAACGTTTGGTCAGTCTAATCCTTTATGTGCCCAGGTGTTATTATTTATTGTAATAGCAAGTTCTTACTAGTCAGCAAGGGTTCGTTATCATAGTACCGGCACAATGCCAATAAGGATTGTGATATTGAGAAAAAGTAATATGGCATGACATAATCATGTATATTTATTGCATTAGCAAAGTATTACATAAGTTTACGAATTGAAGACACGTGCCAGCCCCAATTTTGACATTATTGCACAGATCAAGAAATATAGCGATCGGGAAAATAAAAATAACAAGGCACATTATGTGTATATCCTGTGGCCTAAGGTATGAGTTATAGGACTCTGATCTAAACTGTCGATCATCTGATTAATGCCTGCAGCAGGTTTCGCCACTGCGAAGGAATTACTGAAAAAGGACAAAATTAGAGTCAAGTACATTTACTGAATCTTAACTCTTATGCAAAAGATGTACATGCTCAAAATCTTCACTATAATTTAATTATATATATTCAATTGAAGTCTTATTGCAGGATTTTGATTGCATATATATTTCAGTATAAACTAAACACTACATCAGGTTGCAAAAACAATTGTCTTCATCTAGAAGACCAGTTTTGTCCTTATTGATATCTCATCAACTACTGTCCAGAATTTGCCTCGTACAGGACATATAGGTATAATAATTGCGATTGAATTCATTTATCTTATAAAAAGATTTTAATTTTATATTAGTTGCCAGTATATGATGTGATTGGCTATCAATCTATAAGAATACTCGCCAATGATTATTGAAATATCTACCGATATTATGTGGACACAGATTTCAATTACCTTGTTTATTAAAACAAGGATCAAGTTATTGCGTAACATCCTTTCACGCTCAATATTATTTCATTTTTATAAATTTTATTATTTAGCGACATAAATTACAAACGATCAAAATGATGCCGAATAAATGTTTATAAGAGATCAATTTCCGAGAATTTTTTCAACGGAAAAAGCTCATTCGTTGTCTGTAAAATCAAAACAAAGACACGAAAACTTACGAAAAATCTATTCATATCGATTCTAATTTATTGCTTTGTTTAACGCTTGAAAGTTAAATGGCTATCATAAGTACATGAGGTAATTTTTGATATTTGGCAAATTACAAATTCAATTACTATTAAATGCACTTATGCACGATGACTAACTGGAATGATTCGATAAAGTGTTTGTGGCATTTAAGAGCATCTGGTATCGCCTATTTCACAAAGCATGTGGCAATTAACATAATATAATGCACACACGAATGTACCATCATGGTAATATGCATTATATAACGTCGCGTGTATGCGTGTGTGTGTATGCGCCAAGAGCATGTAGAAGCAGGTTACCATTAAATAAATAAGGTCATAAATATTTTGATTGTAGTAATTGTCTTTAGAGTACAACTAATTAGAAGCAAATATCAAATCGGGCTTACCAACAGCTCTGTTGACTAAAGTAACAACAGATTTCGCGAATAGTGAAAATAATTATTTAAATGAATTTGGCGCGCTTGAAATAAACAAAAATTATGTTCTTTTAACTAGTGGCTCAACTTAGGCACGTTTCCAATTTTCCATACAATGACGTGTCATTCTTGTTAGTCTGATTGCCGTAATATTCTGTTGATGACCAGAGAATTTCGAAAGCCGTCAGAAAGTGGGAAACATTACTTTTTCGATGTTATGTGACTTGTTTAAATCTCCATTTGTTTGTCATGATTATGATAGAGGCCATCGTATGGTCTATTCATTCGACTGATATACTAGAATACCAAAACCACCCATTTAATAGCTTAAGTGCGATATTTGTAATTTACCACAACGAATTCCTCACGTGATTTTGAATGGCTGCCCTTTAATGCAGGTTAATTGATCATTTCACAATAACTAAGCATAAAATTCTGTTCAGTCAATTGGTTTTGGCAAATTCTGGAGACAGACAAGTACACACACACACATGTCACAAATTTTTATCTGTGCGAACGTATGAAAACCAATAAGTTGTATTGCTAAATTCTTTTCAGCTTTCAAGGTGACATCAACTGATGTAGTTTAGTTTCTTTCATACTATCTCCGCGTGTGTCCGTACAAAACTTTTTAAAAATGTAAAAGAATTTGGTCCATCCTCGATCGACTAAATGGTAGTACTTGGAGTTTAAGAAATACCAACAATCATCGCATTAAAATGTAGTGCGATACATATTGTGCACAAATACTGGAATACAGCGTGCGCTTTTACGACAAGCCACTAATGCAAACAGGAAAAGTGATGGGGATGAGGATGAGATGATAATGATGATTATGATGATGATGATGATGATAACGATGTTGATGATGAAGATGAGGATACTGGTGTTGATGATATTGCCGATAATAGCAAGTATTATGTAAAAACATACGCGAGATAAAATGCAATCACGTCGCTAAATGTAATGAAGCCACAAAAGTGAAAAAGAGATTTGTAACAAACTGTTTAACCAATCAGATGGTTTTTGTGGTATATTTTTATTTATGACAATGAATACTTTTCCATATAAGCCAAAGCCAAACAGATTTGTGGCGCAATGATCAATATTCTTCAATACGCTTTTACGATTATGCGGACAGAAAATCGGTGCCGTGCAACAATTTAGAACTATTTATTTCAGAATTTGCAAGATAAGGCAATGGGCGGTTCTACCACCTTTTTCGTGAACAATATTAGTAAAGAACAATTGTCGAAGTCATACTGCATATGCTAGTTATCAAGAAGTCCAACAGAGAGGCCTTGATGTTTCGAAAATACGGCCCCAGGCTTTAGAGAAGCATAATGTGCAGGAAGCCGTTTTTATGTGTATTTACGATGATTTGTTCTCATACCTCAATGGTAAATTTCGGCATAAATGCCTTTTGCTAGATTATCAGTTATTTTCATTTATTACAGCATATATAGATAAGTAAATTGTATTTCACTATTTGCGAATACTTGCTTGAACTGCATTACTTAAGGGATTTGCTCCCATAAACAGATGAGATTTATTATTTCGAAAATTCACGAATATTCGCGGCTTTTAATGATAAAAGTTGTAATATTATTCACAAGTATACATGCTTTGCTACTTTTTAATAAAATTGCAGTGAAGTTAACGAATTTAAACATAAAAAAACAGAAATTCTAATCGAGGTTTATTTTCCGTATTTGATAGATTCATGCAGAAATAAAGGTAAACAGGCAGAAAGTAACTAGAATACATAAATAGTATTATCGATAGTTTTTAGGAGAAACACGAACATACATAAATATATATATATAAGCAATGATTGATTGTAAATAAATGAAGAAATAGATAGGCAAGTAGACAGTTAAAGAGGAAATTACTTATTAGTATTTAAGAAAATGGATCGATATATCAATAAAAGGCGGTTCCACAGAAAGTGCATTTTCTAAAGCACAAAAATGTTTGCATAGTTCGCTTCCATATTTTGTGCATTTACGTGCATAATACAACATATTTGTACTGTGAGGTACGTCATACTGAACTGAGTGGTAGTTGGATCGTAAAAGTTTTTCCTTTAAACGTTAAGTTCGTCAGTACATTACACTCATATCTGGTTCAGAACAATGTAAAATTATTAAATCTGCTCTATATATTTTGTTTCAATACACCTAAAATAATGCGTTGGGATATTGTGGAAGCTGGTTGTACAACAACACTCAAAA
Source organism: Eudiplozoon nipponicum (assembly GCA_029291075.1). Lineage (NCBI taxonomy): Eukaryota > Metazoa > Platyhelminthes > Monogenea > Mazocraeidea > Diplozoidae > Eudiplozoon > Eudiplozoon nipponicum. The sequence goes on from JAQBSW010005160.1 coordinate 30,726, forward strand.
GGAAAATTTGACAAAATTATCAAATATGTCTAAATAATGCCCCGCCAGTGGTTTTCGCCTTTTACTAGCTTGATTTATTTATAGTCAACCCAACTCAGTAAAAACATCCCAAGTTCATTTAGATAATACATATAAAAAATTTATTTCAAAAAAGATAATACATCAATTTTCACGTAGAATTTTGTCAAATAAAAGCTAAAATCTTTCTTTGTACGAGATATACGATCAGTTGCATTAATATCTGCAATAAAACAGGAGCTTATATTAAGGTTTAATATCTGCTATGCATCAGTGGTGTAGAACATGATCTTTCAATACGAGTTATTTGAATCTCGTCATAGTAAGGTGTCGAAAAACAACATGCACAAAAATTATGGCTTGAACTAAGTCTAATAAATCTTAAGTGAAACAAATTTATACGCTAGGAAAAAGTGACTTAAAGATCGACGTGAACAACATTTTCTGCTACAACGCCTCAATGCTTGACATGTCAGAAAACCGATCCGTGAATATCCACGCTGGTAGCACACAATCAAGAACTAATTTTCATTCTCCATCACATGTCTTACCGAAATCGGCATAAATTTGTATTTTACATTTACAATGCAAATCCTACCCTGCCATATTAGCGATAAGTATATTCTGACACCAAATCATATAAATTGGCAACTTCTTAAATTCAAAATAGGAATTTTTGCAATTCCATATCAAAACTTAATTTTAAACATAAAATCTTTTGCATGACATGTACCATACCATTTGAATGAGGACAAGCACTTAACAAATAGGTATCTATAAATTGAGCAGGCACTCTTTAGTTACAAGAGATAAGCTTTACTTGTTTTGTATATGCTTTTTCCAGTAGGTTTTATACACACAAAAAGCTAATGTTTATCATTCGATGATAGCATTCCATTTGTTAAACGCATGTTTATCACAGCAGACAAGAAATTATTGCTCTTGCTATATTTTGACATTATTAATAACTCTTTAGATATACCGGCTGCATTCATGATTTGTAAAATTAAGTAAACTAACATTATTTCTAACCGTCCTATCATGCTTTTTTATTCTGAGTTGAATAATGTAACTTCGAGCTAATATTTCAATCATGCTGTTAATTAATTTTCTATTATCGGTCATTTGTAACCTAAATGTAGTGAGATGCAGATTTGTATAGTTAACAAGCTACATTGAATGTCATGCTACTTGGAATGCCATTTTAATTTGAAATTAATAAAGGATAGTTTAATGTTTATGACGGCAGAATCACAAAAGTGACTCACACGCACGGTAATGAGAATCATTTTGATAAGATCATCTTTCTTTTAATATAATCAGATGTCATTTTTAGGTGTTTCATGTTCACATTTATAATACACAAGTTGGGCTCAAAAATATCTACCTTAAATGAGGAGGATGAAATTACATCAGCTACCAACCGCAGGCCACGCACGAACGTAACTCCTGCTTTTTATAGAAAGACTATTAGACTATTTCCTATTCGTATATGATGCAAGAACTGAAATCTTTTTAAATTAGTTTGAACAATAAGTGTATTCATGAAAGTGTACTAGAAGTTAAAACAATAACGATCAATTGATCGTTGTAAAGAATACAAATATTTAAATATGCATATAGCATGTAAGGCACCCGTTTTTGAGAATAGGTTATAACTGAAATAGTCATACTTGCCTGTTCCTTTTCCTGCAAAAAGAGTTTCTACTTCCACTGAAAACATTTTAACAACGTATATTTCAGCATCCAATTCCAGACTCCCTTTTCAACGGTGAAGTCATCGCATAAAAAAAATTAACAATTATTAAGTCAAGTGGCAAACTTCAGCTTCATTTAAACTCAATGTAGATTCCCTAATCATAACTGTTTTTTTGCTTCATAATTTTCCCCCTTGCATGTTTGTGTGTGTATGTATTTTTGTGTATTCATTGTGCACACCTACCTTTCTGGAATTTCATTGATCTCATAACAAATACTTGCAATTTTCTATACGAGCGTACACCATAAATTGGAATGTGTGTAATTGAATGCACATACAATTTTATATAAAAGAAACAATAATGAGTTCTATGCTAATTTTCTTTTTTCACGCAGTCGATTTTAAATATCTAGAGGGTTTAACTGATAGTGCAAGTAAAAAAAGATTCATTCATTATTAGACAGGATCGAAATCTGGGTATTTTTGGCGGCTAAAGATAACCTATAGACAAGATTACTGCTACTTTAAAAAATCTAGTAGTAAATTTGTCTAAAATACAATTTAATGAGTATCAGCTGAATTACCCATTCTTGGTTTGAATACAACCAATCAAATTGATAAATCTCTAAAAATGAAATAATTTATGAGGCCTTTAAGACAGCACAATTTCTCTCAGACCAAGATAAGCTTAAATTATTATTAGACAAAGAGGATAAATATAATCAAAATTAAGAAGCCAAAAGTCCCAGCAAAGTGTTGATAAAAATGATGTGATATGACGGAAAGCTTATAAAAGAGGAGCAACAGTTTTGAATTGATACAATAATAAGATGTATGAACAAATAATTAATATATAGGCATACACTAAAAGAAATAAAGGTTCTACTAAAATTAGTTATGTATATTTTGTTGCGTAGAACTACTATGTATGCAATTGTGTATTTTGTTGCGCACCTAGAAACAAATTAGTACGAATAGGACAAGATGGATGAATCAAATTGAGCATGACCAGAAGGTGAAATCTCATGTTTACATGCGTAGCTTGCTTATTAGCGACTCATCAGAAGTAGCCGATAGTGTGGGAAAATCAGACGAAACGGTCTCCTACACAATAGTGTATACAAAGATTAGAAAATTATAGATTAACAATATGATTGCTAGTATGTATTAGGTATTGCGAACCTAGTAGCAAATTAGTTCAGTTGTGACCAGAAGGATAAACCAAACGCAGCATGAACGGAAAGTATAAACTCATGCACATTCGTTTCGTGCTTACTGGCGACTCATCAGCAACAAATTAGTTCAATTTTGGCCCGAAACATAAACCAAAGGTAGAGTGAACGGAAAGCATAATCTCATGCACATTCGTCCCGTGCTTGCCGGCGACTCATCAGAAGGAGCCGGTATTACGCCCTTTAACCACTATATATTTGGGTGAAGAATGTGGGATAATAGGACGGAACAATCTCCTAGACCAATGTGTAAACCTGCAATAGTGAGGAGAACATCATGTAAAGCCTACAACAATGCGACTTCAACGCTAACTCACACTTTATAATATATAAACCGAGACTGTAAAAGATACTAACACTATGGATATTGTGTTAGTTACCGATACCAACATTATTGTACTGAAAAGGTACATGGTAGTAACACTATGGTTTCCAAGTCGGAACATGGTACCAACATGATGGATATCAATTTATGCTATAGTTCACCGAAATTGAGAATTACAACAATTTCTGAACACCTGTTACTCCAGTAAATCCATACACCCTGGCCTTGATCGATATCAGTTATCACATTTTGCGGTAAGCATGACATCATTCAATTCAATATATAACGGTTAAATACTGTTTGTTGCGGATAACTAATATATATGCAAGTATGTATTAGGTGTTGCAAACCTAGTAACAATTTAGTTCAAATGTTACCAGAAGGACAAACCCAAGGCAGCATGAACGGAAAGTATAATCCCATGCACATTCGTTTCGTGCTTACTGACGACTCATCAAAAGGAGGCGGTATTACGTCCTTTAACCACTATATATTTGAGTGTAGAATGTTGGATAATAGGAAGGTAAATCTCCTACACGAATGTGTAAACCTGCAATAGTGAAGATAACATCATATAAAGTCTACGACAATGCGACTTCAACGCTAATTCACACTATATAATATATAAAACGAGGCTGTAAAGGAGACTTAAACTATGACTATTGTGTTAGTAATCGATACCAAAATTATTGTACCGAAAAGGTGCATGGTAGTAACACTAGGATTTCCGAGTCAGTATATGGTACCAACCTGATAGATATCAATTTATGCTATAGTTCACCGAAATTGAGAATTACAACAATTTCTGAACACCTGTTACTCCAGTAAATTCATACACTCTGGCCTTGATCGATATCAGTTATCACATTTCGCGGTAAGCATGACATCATTCAATTCAATATATAACAGTTAAATACTGTTTGTTGTGGAGACCAAATATATATGCAAGTATGTATTAGGTGTTGCGAACCTAGTAACAAATTAGTTCAGTTGTGACCAGAAGGATAAACCAAAGGCAGCATGAACGGAAATTATAATCTCATGCACATTCGTTTCGTGCTTACTGGCGACTCATCAGTAGGAGCCGGTATTACGCCCTTTAACCACTATATATTTGAGTGAAGAATGTGGAATAATAGGACGGTACAATCTCCTAGACGAATGTATAAACCTGCAATAGTGAAGCTAACATAATCTAAAGTCAACGACAATGCGACTTCAACGCTAACTCACACTATATAATATATATACCGAGTCTGTAAAGAATACTAACACTATGGCTATTGTGTTAGTAACTGATACCCTTTTTTGTACCAATCGATGAGTACCGGATACTAACACTATGGTTTCCGAGTCGGTACATGATACCAACCTGATGGATATAAATTTATGCTAAAGTTCACCCAAATTGAGAATTATAACAATTTCTGAACACCTGTTACTCCAGTTAAACCATACACTCTGGCCTTCATCGATATCAGTTATCATATTTCGCGGTAAGCATGACATCATTCAATTCAATATATTACAGTTAAATACTGTTTGTTGCGGAAGAACTAATATATATGCAAGTATGTGTTAGGTTTTGCGAACCTAGTAACAAATTAGTTCAGTTGTGACCAGAAGGATAAACCAAAGGCAGCATGAACGGAAAGTATAATCTCATGCACATTCTTTTCGTGCTTACTGGCGACTCATTGGTAGGAGCCGGTATTACGCCTTTAACCACCTTTGCGCCCAGATTGCATGATTAATTAATAGAACTTTACGTTAAATAGAAACTTTTTACTAAATTACTCCATTCCTTCTTTCAGTAGTCAATTTTATATTTCCTTTTCCGAACCAGATTCATTTAACATTTCATATTAATTAAGCTTTTTAATTTTCCAACTCATGAGTGTATATTCTATCATAATTTTGCGATCCGTTTATTCATCATCTTCACCACAGTTGGCACTCGTAAATTCTTCATTGACAAGTTAAATATAAAACAATAAGCCTGCCGTATGCAAGGATAATTTTAAATTAATTACTTCCATTTCACTTATATCAAAGTACACGTGCAGTTTTTTTTAATTTACCTGATAACTTCAATTTTCTAAATACACACATACAATTTATTCGTTTCAGTAAAGCATCATCTTTATTTTAAATTAAATCACCGTAGTTTCACTTGTATGAATATACACGAACAGACATGTGCAGACATGCACAAATACATCGCGCTTACTTATTTAGTGAAAAGCCAATTATAGTTAAGAGTCTAACATTAGGTATATATGAAGCTGTTCAAGTGGTGTTTACTTCATGACTAAATAATTGTCAGATATATTTTTGCGATGAGCTTACCTTTGACAATACTATCCAGAACTGGACGCCGATAAATTTTGAATAAAATAAGATGGCAGTGAATGTAACAACATGATTTCGCAAAAAGGACCTGGTAATTACTCAATACTGTTTCGCGCATATAATTATTTGAAATAGGCAAAAGTTTTATTCCTTCTAGTAATAGTTATCGCTAATATTCAGGAATTTTTCGATAACAAATAATTTATTGTCTATATTTTTCTTTGCTCGTGGTATGCTTTGGCTCATTTGAAATTCACAATTGAAACTAATGCAATTTTTTTCAGGAAAAAGAGCTTTCATGGAATTTAAAAAACTGCTTCTAAGTGCAAATAAGAAAATAAATTTACCAGATCAAAGAAATTGTTCAATCTACTTTTTCAGAAAGTATCTGCAAATCAGCTTCATAAATATTCGAAAAGAAAACCACAACGCAAATAGAGACGGACAGGAACGATGAAATTTAAAAATGTACAATGATTTACATAAATCAGCTACAAAATAATGTTAAATTTTAACCTAGGGAAGAGCACTACGAATTAATATTTTCCACAATTCTTCCATGAATTTTTATTATATATATATATATATATATATATATATATATATATATATATAGTATAATAAAAGGAATCTTTCATAAACATGTTGTCGTTACTAAATAAACATGTTATAAGACAGAAAATGAAGTTCATTCACTGGACCAGTTTCTTCTTTATCAGGTACTCATCAGTAATTGCACAGTTTGCCGAAGCCTGGATTTGAGACTAGGTGAATTTGGTTTAGCCTTGCTACTTATTCCTACACCTCGGAAGCTGTAAAACTTTTAAAATATATACCATCATATTATTTCTGGATCTGTCTTTCTGTGGATCTTCGCGAATATATTTGTAGACCTCCAGTTTCAGCTAACTATAACCAATTGTTCGATATAAGACATGCACCATGTCGTCTAGAAAACATTTACCAGCGAGATTTGATTGTACATGACTAATCGGTATACACTAAACAGCAAAAAATAACAAATTTAATTCATTTACGAGACCGGTTTCATCTGTATTTGTAACTAACCAGAAATTGCCAGAATTTCAGCGTAATGTTACAAACTTTTGGTTTGACTTTTATCTTATAATAATTCATTATTTAATTTCTGTTCAGTAGAAGTAAGTCCAAGTTTCAATATCGTGAGTATGCATTGTCATTCTACTTATTACGCTACAGAGCGAACAAATCATTTTAATCATGTTTGCAGGAGAAGTACACAAATTTATTTTTACATGTTATTAATCTGTGCACAACAAAACTAAACCAAAATTACGGAAATAACAATAGCTAATTGCGTATTTTTTTATAAATTATAGCGTGAAAGAAGAAAATGGCAGACACAAATAAATATTAAATTTTACTATCCATTAATAGAACAATTAATGCAGGAATGAACTACTCGTGATAGCACAATTTAATGAGCAAATTTTGCCACAATATTGACAGACTATGCCAAATGCTTATGCAAATGAAACAACACATCAATAAACAAACTGTTTCAGTGAATTTACTTTTTTGAAATGTTGACTAGGTAATAAACCAAAATAAAAATAATTAATTCATTAAAGTGCATGTGTAAAACAGCAAATCCTCGTCAGAAATACTGACACGAAAACATACACAGAGGAACGTCAAAGTTAAGGTGAGACATATAAAGATAATCAACTATAGTACTCACGTTTGTGTCCCTTGTGGAACCAATAACGGCCTTTAAACAAATCACCAGTGCACAATATTACAATTTGTATTAATACACATTTTAATGACAAAATTAATCACAATAAATTCTAAAACGACATAATATTATAATAAAAAATTGATAATAAAGAAAATGCATAACAATTAACCTATGTATATTGAATTGAAATGAGAGATAACTGACTACAAAAGTCTGGTTAACGGATGCAGTTTAAAATCTAACCGAATAACTTAGCAAGTACATCTGTTTTAAGCAAAAACCAGCCCTGGTAATCATGTTTCGAAACATTTAAATCTACCTTGTTATTTAAAAAATAGAGACCCAATTGATATTATCTTTTATTCAAAGTATCCACTACCTACTGACGTATAAACTGATGCTTTATAAACTAAAGATCCAAATTTACAACAAGCATAGTTATATATATATATATATATATATATATATATATATATATATATATATATATATATGTAAATATATTCTTTAGTTTGTTCATATATTGCATATAAATATTGCATATATATATATATATATATATATATATATATATATATATATATATATATACTCTATATATATATATATGCGCATATATCAGTCAGAATAACAAAATAGTTGATTGTAAAAGCCTAATTTTAATAATGTTAAAATGGTAACCGGAGTCAAATTAAAACATGTTAATTAAAAAAGCGATTATCTGTCCTATCCTTTAAATAATTTTAAACATACAAATACATTTGTATATATTTATCCTAACATAAATACATCTCAACTAAAAAGCTAATGCTTTGTTGACGAGTATCTATGCGATCCAAATTTTTTAAAACTATAACGGTCTGTAATTTAAGTATTTTAACAGAATCAGATTATAAATAATTTTCTGGTATAAAACTAACATGACATAAAGTAGCAACTTAAATTCACCCTCCAAAAAGGTTTTATCCTTAAACGAACATTGGTTGCTCGGGCTGTGATAACAATTACTATAATCCAAGTAGCGATCTTGACCCATTAATTACTTACATATGTCAGTATAAACTAAGAATTGTATAGTGCAGAAAAGACAGGTCATCCAGTAGACGGGTTTCGTGATTATTGGTAACCCATCATGTACTTGCCAGAATTTGCCGCCAACAGGGCTCGAACCTGAGCACCAATGAGCCACCCTGCCGCTCAGTGTTTAGAACACCAGATTCCAAAGCAGACATGCCCAGGTTTGAGCCCTGTCCGCGACAAATTCTGGCCAGTAAATGATGAGTTTCCAATGAGGACAAAATCGGTGTACAGGATGAATTACCTTTGATACACTATACAATTTTAAGTTAATACTGACATATGGAAGTAATTAATGGGTCAGTTGCTTATAACATGGATTTATCCTAATTGGACAATCGCTATATAATGAACATAAATGTTACGGCATGGGATCGAACCTACGAGCTTTTGGCTCATAATTCTACAACACATTCGCCATGCCCAAGTTTGCAAACTGCATGCAAATTTCTTTTTTTATCAATTTTTAATTTTGTGGGAATATAAATAAACTCTATATCAACAATATATACATATATATATATATATATATATATATATATATATATATATTCATTATTGTACCCTTCCTGTGTGCAAAAACAAAAAGAAATTTTATCAGATATAAGAAAATTTTCTTTCTCATGGTCTTCTCAAATATCTACTCATGAACATATCTTTATATATAAATTGGAAAGCAAAACAAGATAGAAATATGTGAACAAAGAGAGTGTGAAAAATAGAAACCAATCAAATTGCGTGCGTCACATCCAGTTCAAGCTCAATGCTTGTACGTGCTTCTTCTGCTTACATAAATCCGGCTGCAATTTGTTTATCCATAAGGCTTCGTATGTGGCTAGCTCCCTTTTGTTTTTGCATTTAGTAATTACTTTGAATGCTACGTCTGGAGAACATACGTGCGATGTTTCGATGATGTGTTGCGCAATAGCAGACGTGTATTCACCATTTGATTTAAAACAGGCGTTAAGTTGCAATGTTCTCTCATTCGAGTAATTAACCGTCTGGTCGATCGGCCTACGTAAGTTGATCGACAACTTGCGCATGTATATTGGTAAATAATATTTGATATCGACATTAACGGCTGTTTCTCTTTGATTGCTGGTAAAGGCAAGTGTGTTACCCTAAATAACACTCGTAGTTTGGCTGCATTAAATGTGTGTGTCAATGCTGCTTCAACTTTCTTTTTTGCCATTCGGGAAACTGCATCCCCCTTAAATGGGATGTTTAGGTAGACGGTTTTCTTCTCTGGCCCATAGTATGTCTGTTTCTGGTTAACTCCCCTTTTAATAATTGATTCAATTAATTGTCTGGGATAGCCATTAGACATTAAATCGTTAATTGCTTTATTATATTCATTTTCTTTAGAATCTTGACTAACCAACCTGTCAATTCTTGAAAAGCAACCACGAACTGTTGATAATTTATATTGAAATGGCACAAAACTGCTGTAATACAAATACTATGCAGACCATGTTGGTTTATGGTAAATTGTTCTGTTTAATTTACCATTAGTTTCTTTCTTTAATAGTACATCTAGGAAAGGCAGACAGTCATCTTTCTCGTGCTTTGACGTGAAGCCGATATTCTTGTGCTTTGTTGAAACTTTGAAGCAATGTTCGTGATTATTATTATGCACGAAAGACGTACGATTTCGTTTTAATGGAAGCATCTACAAACAGACTAATGGCGTGGCAATGGGAAGCCCCTTATCTCCAGTGTTGGCTGAGATTTTTCTAGGGCAACCAGAAAATACATCATTAAAGAGTGACATAAGTAAATGTACTCAATATATACGGTACGTGGATGATATATTTCTTGTACTTAAGAACAGGTCGCAATCACGAACATTGCTTCAAAGTTTCAACGAAGCACATAAGAATATCGGCTTCACGTCAAAACATGAGAAAAATGATTGTCTGCCCTTCCTAGATGTAGTATTAAAGAAGGAAACTAATGATAAATTAAACAGAACAATATATATATATATATATATATATATATATATATATATATATATATATATAGAGAGAGAGAGAGAGAGAGAGAGAGAGAGAGAGAGATTCGATTGCACAACAAAGCAAAACTAGCTGAAGTTAAATGTACCGATGGATTTTATCCTTTATAGCGATCACTATAAACGAATGACTGATGGAGATAGCACTATACTATATGTAAAACCAATATAAATCATTCTAACTAATCTAAAGCAGATAGAAAATGTTTTATAATAAATAATACATGCTCTTGAAAGTCTTTGTTTTAAATTGCGTAGTGCGATCATCCCAGTTATAGTATCCACGGTTTTTTCGTGGGTGGTACATTTTCATTATCTGTTCCGCAAATATCCAATTGATCATCATTTCTAAGTACGCATTGAGTTCATCTTCGGGGTGGCTGCGTGCTGATTCGTCCCCTCACTCCGAGGACATCCATAAAATTCATACTGACCAACGGAACTGAATTACGGTCTCACCTTGGTTGACTTCATCGAGCTTATAATCACACACAACACAATGCTGACACTAACAGATTTAGGCAAATGTGGTACCCTCGGGTATTATCTTGCTGAGTGGTCGTTTTCATGTACTCCATGCGTAAGTACATGTAGAGTTTTGGTTACTGAGAGTTTTATTTGATTCAAACAATTAGTGAATCGAAAATTAAAATGGATAGATCTGTTTTGACCGAGGTCATTCTATTTGCTCAAATCTGGTGGTACTCTATGTTATTAATAGCTTGATGATGGTACTGGTATTGAGGTTCCAAAACATTGCCAGTCAACCAAGAATAGATCGTTCCTCATTTCCAGTGGTTAATACGAAGCCTATGGATTTCGAGGATGAATTAGCACACAGCCAACACGAAGACGATCTTAACGCGTATTTATAAACGAGGATCCATCGGAACTTTACGGAATTAATAGTGCAAATCTATCGTTCACGAGAGAAAAGCGTGGATACTTTAAATATTATGATCACTACACAACATAGCACAACAAATTTCAAGAGTTATCTGCACAGTGTGTCATTAGTTTTAGGCATAAGCAGCACATAAATAACAACTAGAAGATCCTCCTCTTCATTTACAAGTGCATAGGAAATATTATGATGCCATTTGTTCAATATATTAAGCAGTTCTTGAGCAAGCACACGGCTTTCACAAACCGAAAATATATTTAATCAAATCTACGCTTGTATTGTTTCACTTGACTTAAACTTTCAATCCTCTAGTTCTTATATGTACGCAATTTCATCGGTCAGGATTTGGTCCAAAACAGATTCCATCCATAGACCACCTTTTTTGCACAGTTGACAAATGAGAATGACTTCAATATCTAAACAACACAAACAACCTCTGCTTTACAACTGCGCTATGCTTAAAACGTTGGACATTCTCCCGCACGTAATAACACACAAGCTCAATAGTTTCCCTTAATGAGGCATTATAGAATAATGGACCAACTTCACACGAACATTTACATAATTGGAAAATTTAAATAATAATTGATTGTGCGAGTGGTGGTAACAATGCTTTAAATCAAGTTTGCGAGCTTGAAGTAAACACCAATCCCATTGTATTTAACCAGTCGTTATGTTGCTCGACGACTGGTTAAATACAATGGGATTGGTGTTTACTTCAAGCACGAAAACTTGATTTAAAGAATTGGAAGATTTGTTTGCGTGGGCTGTGATGACAATTATTTAAATCAAGTTTGAGATATTGATTTTAACACCGATCCCATTATACATGTACAATTGCTAGCACAAACAAAGCTTTATACAATGTAGAAAAGGCAATTCATCCAATAGGCAGATGTTGTTCTTATCGTAAACTCATCGCGGTCTGTTCATAATTTGCCGTAAGCACGTGTATTTCGGAGTAACAATAAGACGACAGGCGGACAAATGTCGACAAGTATTAGTTTGAACTATCGTCGGCTTTTAAATGAGATAAATGATTAAAAATTGATATAAATATTGTTGTTATTAAAATACAATTTTTTCTCTGTAATGCAAAATTGTTTCCATAAACGAGAGCCTCACTTTGTAAATAAGTACGTATATTCGTCGATAAATTGATTTAAACAATCTGTTTGGATTTTTTCCATTTGGGATGGAAGCTATGCTTCAGCCCTTCAGTAGTTGCTTTACAAGTTTCAATAACCACAATATAAAAAATTTTGAAAAACATTTTCGCAAAACGATGAAGTTCATTAATGCAAAACAGTGTTTGAGTTTTGCTTCTTTTATTTAACCAAAACTAATAACATTAGCTTATTTATACAGAAAATAAGTTTAAGATAGGGAGCGAAAGCGCTTATGTACATATTTGTTTTTAAAATTCATATTTCGAAATGAATGCTTTAGGTCTATGAAAATTAAACATGTCAAAAATATTAAATGAGCTAAATTTACGAAAGACAGCGGCCTTGTACTTATTGCCTACTCAAAAGTAGTCGACAGAATTAAAGCAGTCGAGAAAGGAATCCGAAAGTATTTGATTTAAAGCTGTGTGACTGCTCCGTTAGTCCATCGAAGCTGAGCAATGCACGTCATTTTCAATTTCATATTACTTTGAGAGTGAGCATGGCGTCTAACTTATAATAAGAGATCGGCGATGACAAGTTCGACGCCTTCGAGACGAAAGCTATACAAAACTGGTTCTATATGAAAAAGAGAGATTTACCAAAAATTCATTTTATTAAAGCCTAAAAATTACTTGCATTGCATGTAATTGGTGGCTTCGGAAATACACTTGGATTCCAATCCCGATAACGACAATACTGAATGTTTCTGAAGAGTACCTAATAAGGCTAAAAACGTTATTAAATATGGACTGCTTTATTAGGATCTAAAATAAAAGGTAATACCGTTAGCCCATGTACGATCGGCCATCGAAACATGGTTGACACCGTCGTACCACGTTGAGGAGGGGATGGTCTTTACGACGGATATATATATATATATATATATATATATATATATAGCATATATATAATTTATATATATCCTGGGTTTCATTTGAATATATGAGTTACGATTATGGTTTGAGATGATTAATAGGTGTAAATGCGTATGTGTCTGTGTGTTTGCGTGTAAGGTTCTTTCTCGCTGCAATGCAAAATGACGTCTGATATCTGGTTATTTTTGTGTTGATGAATTGGGAGTTAACCAACTTTCCACATAGTTTAACAATAATTGATTGCGCGGGTGGTGACAACAATGCTTTAAATCAAGTTTGCGATCTTGAAGTAAACACCAACCCCATTGTATTTAACCAGTCTACGGTAGTTTTGTTATGTTGTGCTGGCGGTAGTTTTGTTATATTGTTCGTAGACTGGTTAAATACAATGGGGTTGGTGTTTACTTCAAGCTCGCAAACTTGATTTCACATAGTTGGCTGTTATGCGTACAAATATTACCTTCCCGAGTGTTGTCTTACGTTTCGCTTTGTTATTCAATTTTGTTCCGACCACATGGTAACAGCGCAGGGTGAGCGGATTGCAGTGTTAAATTTTTATATTTTTTTGAAATTTCTGTCGACGTATGTGCAAATGTTCATTCCTATTCCGTTTGCTGCTAATCCGTTCAAATTTTTGTTGAATATATATATATATATATATATATATATATATATATATATATATATATATATATATGAAGAAAATGAAACCAACTATTCGAGAACAGTTTTACTGGGGATAATGCCAATTAGTTTAGAGAATATGTAAAAAAACATATTCCTATCTTTTATTAGTATACATTCTTAAATTTCATTTTTTGTAAGTGAATGAATCATTTTCAGATTCACTTTTACTCATTTATAGCTGGCTCAGTATAGTTTGTAGTTAGTTGCTTGCTGAAATGTGAGTGCGTCCATGTGCGTCTCCGTAGGTACATAAGCATCGTTCTTACAGTATAAAAAAGGGATATTTGAGATTTAGTTATTATTGTATACTCGGGCTGAGTTTGGGCCAAGATTTTGCTCTGTTAGCTACTGTGTGAACGATCGGTTGTTCTTGTCATATTGCCTTTACTATCACAGGAATCGTAAGTTATATATTGCGCCTCCGCTAAAAAAAAACGTTTCTGTGCTTATTGCAATTTTAACAGCTCATCTTATTGTGCAATTTCTGTTACTGTTAACTATGGTAGTGATGCCATTTGAGCAGTTGTTTTTATATCAGTTTGCTTCCAGTTCCGTTGGACCTATGTTGGTGATGGTCCAATGGAAACGCGAGTCTGCCTGAATGCAATGATATGGTTGTTGAGCTATGTGATTCATGGCCAGTTAGGTACAATATTATAGTTTTTTTGTTAAAGAGTGCTTAATGTATGAATGTTACCTTTTCTGATATCGCTTCATGTAGAACGAAGGAGTTCATTAAACTCTCTTTGTGATATACTTGATATACTTGACGGTACCAGGCCTGCAGTTGATCATTTTGCGTACACCTAATACAAAGCGTAATGCACACACGTTTACATGTTCAAACTACAACAGGTTAAGTAAGAACTGGAAGTTGATCCTCGACATCCACCCTCCCTATTCTAAATATGCCTAAGCTGTCACTATCTGTTGCATTAACGAAATTGGTCTTAGGTATTCGACATGACTGTGGCGCATACTGAGGTTCGTAGATTACCTCTAAATGGTAAGTTTAGGAAAATAATAGGAGGATCGTACGCGATCGGATTCTGGCATCAATAAAACGTTCCGAGTTGTTGTTCATTAACAAAAATTTCCTGGGACAACCAAGCTTTTTATCGATATTGTGTTCAAAGATGGTCTTCCTAAGTGGTTTTGCAGGGTTGTTCATTAGGTTCCTATCGTGAGATTTTGGTATACTAACGTCTTAATGAATGTGTTGCCATGTGGAAAAATATTTTCTATGTGCTGCCTATGCACTGCAAAATTGGTAATTTTGAGGCATTTTCGCTAAAGACGATTCACGTAAATTACCGTCAGGATAGATGCAATGTAGTTTCGCATAGCTACACGATTGAACTTTTGGAAATATTTCCACTCAAATGCGAATTATACGTGTTTTGTACAAAGCAATATTGAGTGGTTAAGGTCATTAGTGTCTATATGAAAATCAACAAAGATGTCAACATCAGGTCAAGGCCTATGCAAAAAACAAAGGTTACGAACAAAAATGTTTTTCTATGATTTCAATTTAGAGGTGACCTACAGGCCTCAATAATGACATGGCAGTTAAATCGAAACGCTATAGCACACTGCCCTAATTCAAATTAAAAAAAAACAAACAGAATCCTCCGGGTCGATGTCAGGGATCATTTTCCGATTCTCTTCATACCCCACGTAGTGTATAATTATATATTTATGTGCGGTAGAATGGATAACTTCTCGTATAAAAAAAAATTATCAACAAAACATAACAATATTGTTTCAACAAGTTTTTCTTGGTCAGGACAATCTGCCATTTTTGAGATTATATTCGAAATGGAAACATATAATTTGACGAATTTCTCAGCTCAACACAAAGCAATTTGGAGAAAATGCTCATTCTGTACGAAGCCCTTTTGTCAACCAGTGAGCAACCGACCTAAATATGAAACCTTTTAAATAGTATCAAATTGTACTCCCTGCGCTATTTATCAAAACGCCCACCAACCATATTCTTGTATCCAGAAAAAGCCGACCATTCACAAGACCGTCATCAAAATATATTCAACGCGACTGATAGAAAACTAAAGTAGAAAACTGCGAAAATGATATCACTATCATCATTAATATTGACAGTAATTGCACAGCATGCATCTTGCACATACTATGTAGTTACCACAAGGCTAAAATATAACTAATGAATAATATGGCAACCAAAAATTAACTACATAAAATAATATATATTACAGTCGATTCAATTTTCGGTGAAAAGTAAATGGTTCTTTTTAATTGCGTTTTATACTAAACATTTATAGTAAATTTATAGTTTCATATATACACTTTAATCAATTTAAATTAAAAATTCTTTATAATGATTGAATTGAAATGTATGCATGGCAATAAAAACACTTCGAAGGTAACAGGAGAATTATACGAAATATATTTTAAGACTATAAATTTTGCATATAGTGAAGATCGCGCGAACAACAAAAGTAACAATAAAATAGCATAGGACTGAGATTAGATGGGCAATTGGAATAACCCTTGCATAAATAGCAAACTGTGGGCGCAGAAGAGAAACCTCAAAACCCACTCTTTAGTCAAGTATTGCCCAAAAGAAGAGGAGATAAGTTAAATGAATTAGAGCTAATAAGCAGCCCGAACAAGAGACTAGGACAGATAATATCTGCCATTACAACGGAAATAGGGGAGTTTTGCATATTTAATGCATAAGTATATTTACAGTAAAACGCAGTAGCCATTTCATATTTCAAGTTTTTGCCTGGTTTCTTTGGAAATTTGATTTTAAGCGTCCTGTTTCTACTTCATATAATTTCAATCAATTATTTCTAGTTTCAAAATAAACAGTTGCTATTTCTCTACTTTAAAGCTGTCATATTAGTTTATGATTTGGTAATGATTTATATCTAACCTCACCTATTAGCAAATTATGTTTCTTTAATTAAATTTGCTATTTCAACCAATACATTTATTTTATTCCGATTATATTCAGTTGGCAAATTTCAATCTCTTACAAATCCATAATATTAGCGTACATTTAGGTTGATTAAATTACCATGCCTCTTGTCCAAATCAATCACGTCTGATCATAAATTAATCACGAAGTAAACATCTGTTAAGCTATGTTAGCCTCAATTAGCCTCAATGACATGTGAGTGCAAGCATAGGCATTTGACTATTCGCGTGCATAGAGAAAGTCACAGATAACCTCAAACTCATTAACGTACACGTATGCAATTCTATATTGTTCTATATTGTTCCACATATAGGTACATATAAGTGTGATAATTTGTACGGATGAAAATTTGATTAGTGGCACTAATTTTGTCTTGAACAAAAACAAGAATGACAATTTTCAGAATTCCAACTAGAAATTATTTTTTCAAAATTACAATAAACCCGTCTGAACTAGTTTGCTTAATTTCATTTATGTCTTTGGTAAGGTTTTGCACTTTGTTGTTCTTGACTATGCTACATGAGGCCCGAATAGGATAAAAGAAATTAAGCATCAACACGTACGCGGTTGAATAAAATACATGAGTTCCAAGTAATTAAAATATGGGCAGATTTTTTTATTTATCATTTGCAGACTTATCCAGTAGAAATCTATTTTAAAATTTAAAAAAATTCTTCGTAAACAAAACCAGCATCTATATATTTAAACGAACATTGGTTGCGTGGGCGGTGATAAAAATTTTTATAATCAAGGTTGCGGTCTTGATATAAGCACCTGACCCATTAATTAATTACATATGCCAGTATAAACTAAGAACTGTATTGTGTAGAAAAGACAATTCATCCAGTAGACCGGTTTCGTTCTTATTGATAACTCATCATGTACTGGCCAGAATTTGCCGCGGACAGGGCTCGAACCTGGGTACGTCTGCATCGGAATCTGGTGCTCTAACCACTGAGCCACCCATATGAGCTCCACCTCAAGCATAATATATACTAACCAAATTATATTAGTTAGTATATAACTTAAAATCGTGTGTAGTGTAGTGTACGGCACGGTGCCTCAGTGATAAGAGCACCAGATTCCGCAGTAGACGTGCCCAGGTTCGAGCTCTGTCCGCGGCAAATTCTGGCCAGTACATGATGAGTTCTCAATAAAGACGAAACCGGTCTCTTGGAAGAATTATCTTTTCATCACATTGCAATTCCAAGTTTATACCGACATATTTAAGTAATTAATGGATCAGGAGCTAATATCAAGACCAAAACCTTAATTATAATAAAACCAGCATTTAGTTGACTGTTAGTATTGTTGTAATGGCTACTCCTGAGGCCGATAACTCTCTATAGAGTGGACTTCAAATCTATAAAGTTACTCAGAATGAGTGAGTGATTGAAGCAGAACAAAATAATAGATAAAGTAATATTATTTAAATTTATTTCACTAAGTGGCGTGAATTATGGGCGCAAAACCCCACCTTCCTTGGAATTAATTTGTAAAATACCTCCGAAGGAAAAATAACTAATAAAATAGCTTATTTATTCGAGACTGGTATTGTGAACATCTCAGCAATCCACATGCATACAATGACGCTAATGTGATTGGCTACCTAATAAACAACCACGTAAACGCTCCACAAAAATGTGGAGTCAACGAAAGTGTCATTTTTCTTCTGTAGAAAAAAGAATTTTTGGTCTGAATTTGTAAATTTTATTAAGGTATGCTGACTTTGTAACAAAGACATAATTTATTTGTCAATTCGCACATCATCCAATTTTGACACACTTCAAATATAAATCGACAATTTAAAATTGCCATGTAAGTTTGTATGCCTTTAACTACTTTTGGACAATTAATCACAATCTCCTAAACAAAACCGCTAATTAGATCTTTATATGATTATGCTAATATATTTGTTACTGTGACCGACAGGGCTGCAGACGGCTAGCAGAGTATTTTTATTTGGACGAAATCAATTTCAATATTCCTTATAAAGGAACTCCTCAGTGTACGACTAAATGACATTTTAATTTGTATTGTTCACACTACTCACCGTTTTATTGTCACTAAAATAGTTATTGCGCTGTTGTGTCAGAGAAAAAATAAGGCCATAGGCCAGTGCGGAATTGTAGAAAAGTATCTATCCTATAAATTTACCATCTATTTTCAAAGAGAAGTCAACAGAAACCAGCAAATCAACTGGTACACCACTGTACTGTCACAAGTAAGAAGACATTTAATAATTGAAAGTAACTGATAATTATCCACGGAGAAAGCATAATAATTATACACGAACCATACACTGCTAATACGGCTCTTCCGCACACATAAAACCTATAAAGTCGAAATGAAGCCAGTGCTTATGCCAAAAATCCAACAAAACAAGTTTGGTTTTGGACAGTTATAAACTTAAATGACCTTAATTATCAATGTTAAAAGAGGATAAAATTATAACTGAACGGTGAAACAATTAAAGATAAACTAGGAAACGTCGAAGTAGAAAATATAGTACAAGTCGACGTTGAGTTTCCCACACACAGGAGTGTCCAAATAAATTAGGAAGTACAATTAAGAATAAAATATAGAATAAATAAATAATAGAAATAGGGATGGAAAAAAATATAAAATGGGAAAATGATGAATAAAATTAGCCAACAAATTGACGAGATAAAGAAAACACTTCCATTTTTAGGCGAATAATTTAGATAAAAGAAGAAAATAATTGAACGAATAATAAAATCTAAAAAAGTGAATAGCACAGTAATGAACAATTATTACCCTACAGATACTTGGACATGAAGAAACATTCGAACGCCAAAATAATCTAAGGTGACGAGGCCGTCTAACTAAGCTGTTTTATGCCGTTGTACGGCAATCCAGTATGGGAGACCCAGGTACATGTTAATTTCTATATATGCATATGCACGAATAAATAAACTAATGAGTAAAAGGAAAATTCAAGCCAATGAATGAATTAAGATGGATTTATCAATTACGGAATAAATGAATAAGCAATTTAAGAAATAAATGAAGGTAAATATATCTTACAATAAATAAACAAACAAGGCAAGTAAATGGCAAATGAATGAAAGATTTAATGCATCTGTGCTTGAGTTGAAAAAGACAAATTGATGAACGGTTTTGCAGACCAATTAAATAAAGTAATAGACATTAATCAATAAGAAAAAATCAAAAGTATATTGAACAATGACAAAAAATCGAAACCAAAGTCAGATATAATGGAAGAAAGCTAATGCCAAAAAAGGTACAGTAAATAGAATGGAATATGATAGCAGGCACTGAAAAATCGGTACTAATTAACAAAATATATCAATTCCATCTATGCAAATAATAAGATCAAACCAATTTAAGCTGCGAAAGATAACAAAAGAAATACACAGAACAGCAGGAAGATGGAGTATGCGTTTCCTCTGATTTATACTAAGCAAAAGACTTTAGATAATCGAAAATGTATCTAAGAGGCATACACTCTCACACGCATATATATATATATATATATATATATATATATATATATATATATATATATAATGTAAAAGAGTGAGACGGAAATATATTCTGGACAGTGATTGTACAACAAAAATCTTTTATTACTTTGTAAATATGGAGTTCAGTTATCTCGTGATTTATATTAATGTACAAATGCGCTGAACAAATATTAAGCTACGTATGTAAGAATTGTAGATAGTAATGCCGATTACAAATGATTCGCCACATTCGGATAAAAGGTATAAACTACGTATACGAAAAACTAAAATTTCACAAAGACTAAATCTGCAATATATTGACTACGTCTATATAGAATCCATGGGTTAAATAACAGTTTCAGCTGTATTTAATTCACTCTCGCAAATCAGTAGATTGCCGGTATTTTGCTTCATGTTAAAATTCGTGTTCAGAATTTTTTTTAAATTTATAGTTTAATTTATGAAATAAGTCTTGTGTCAAATCTTTATATTATTTATCAAAATGCATTTTGGAGCACAGTTTAAAAACAGCTTGTTTACGCAAAAACTCAACTCGATTGAAATGGAAATTGATAAAAGACACGGTAATTAATTTTTTTCAAAGATGCACAAAACACACAATTGATTAGTTCCTATTTAGCTCTTGTTTAGCTTTTGTTAAGTGAACGATGTTCGCAAAATGCAACTAATTTTTAATTAATTACTTGAAGAAACGCCTGGAACACAGCCTATGTGAACGGTCTGCTAAGACAACGGTGCATTAGGATTGGCTTCTAGGGTAATCGGTCAGTCCTACCTCAAACTGTTCTTCTAAGCAGCTATTGCATATCAAAAACGAATATCCAAGAATATGTGTTGAAGCAAATATGAGGTATGAATTAAACAAGCATACACTGCGCGGATGGTGACAACAACAATTTAATTCGTTTGTGAGTTTGCGATAAACGCCAATATTATAGTACCTAGTCAGTCGCACAACAGCTCAACTACCGTCAGTCACAAGTACTGACGCCTTCCAGTCTATAATGATCGTCATCAGAGTACAACGGAAAAAATAACTTACGAGAATCAAGCCACGATTCATATAGAAGTTATGAAAGATCACATATGCGGCTGTCACCTATATTAGTCACGCATAATCTAATTTTTATTACTTCTATATGAATTGCGATTTGATTCTCTTAAGCCGGTTTTCCGTTAAGTCATGCCGACTATCATGGAAATTGGAAATGCGCCGTGTTCGCGTGACTCACGCTTGTGCTGCTATGCTGAGGTACTGGCTAGATAGAAAACGGGATCGGTATTCAACTGAATAACGCAAACGTGATTTTAGGAATGGAGAATAAACATAATAGAAGGCCGTAAGGCCGCACACAACAGATCGACTATGCCAGATATTTTACCTGTAAAAGTGGACATGCCATCCGAAGTATTTCCATGATGAATTAAAAACGTAGTCAACAAACAGATGCCAAATATAGCTGATCGTTTGTCTTAAAAAATAATAATTCTCATAGCATAATTTTAAACTAAGCTCCTTGAGTTCGAGTAGTGAAGAGCATCTTCTCCACACGTATAGAACTCTTGGTGAAATCATAAGACTTGTAAAAGAAATAAGACAATTACCAGATCAATTGTTACCGCTCATCTTTTTAAATCATTTAGCAATTCATGACGATTGGCTACTAACCAGAGTTAATGGATTTGCTAAGGTAACATGTGTTCAGAAGTAGTATTAATTCTCAACTTTGGTGAAATTTAGCATATCTTGAAATCCATTGCTGTTTGAACCATGTACCAACTCGGCAAACATAGCGTTGGCACCATGTACATATTCGGGAACCTTAGTGTTTGGTATCAGGTACCGACACAGCATATATGGTGTTGGCACCATTTACATGCTCGGTATGTATTATATATAGTAAATTGGATTTTAAGTTATTATTTCGAAGACGTTATATGAAGTTAGCTCCACCAATGCCTTTTTACACATAAGTATAGGAGATTGTACCATCAAACTGTCCCGCATTTCTCCTTCAAATATATAGTGGGGATACAGCGTAATACAAATGCCTACTGATGAATCGCCATTTAGCATGAAATGAATGTGCACAAGAGTTTATACCCAGCGTTCATGCTGACTTTCATTTATCCTCCTGATTCTATTTGAAGTTATTTGTTAGTTGGCAAGTAAATAATACGCGTAATGGCATATATATATATATATATATATATATATATATATATATATATATATATATATATATATAGCAGTCATCTTCACCTGTTGTAATGAAAATAAAAAGAGACTCAAGAGTAGCAATATTTAGAAAAACAAAATATACTGCTTTATGTTTTCCGCTTCTCCGCCAGTTTTACTCATAATCGCACGAATACACACATTGGAAGCACACACACACACTTACAATCTGTTATGGTAATTTGATCTTCGTAAAAGTCATAGAAATGCAACTCAGTTACAATAGTGGACAAAGAAATTCGTGTTACAAGAGGTTAGGATTAAGCTCATGATGTTAACATAATAAAAGATAAACTAACATTAACATATTCTTTTCTCCGATTCTGAATAATCAGATAAAATGAAAACTAAAAATCAATTAATAAATGCTCATATTTAACTGCTGATTTATCCCGTGGCTTTTCGTTAATTAAATCCGAGTATTAACAGATGCTTTCTGGTCGAGAATATCACAAAATAGTCTCTTAAATACATCGTGTAAGGGAAAGGCATAAAAAGCAAGATTTATGTTTGCAGAGAAAGTATTTAAAATATTTTAAGAATAGCATTCTAAAAGTACTTATGTCCTTGCCTTTCCGTACTTAGAAAAATATATCCTCTAATAAACTGTGATTGCTTTTTGTTATCGTGACCTGGCCTTATAAAGATTGTCATATCTGGTTTTCATTTTTTATAGACTTAACACTTCGTATGGAGATGATTGAGTTATTATGGCCTATTTTCGATAATACGAACTCCAATGTAAATGGGTTCTACATCGACCGCTAGTAATAATTATAATCGACATATTTTTTATATAGTTAATTTTAAAAAGATTATGCCAATAGATTAAATAAGTTGTATAAGTCATATAGTTTTCAAGTATAGGAAGTATTTATTCCCAAGTACGTATTCGTAAAAGATACATCATACTCTGAAAAGAAGCACTTTCGCTGTGTCTTATCAACTGATTTGCAGTAAAATTTCAAGTATAAATTTAATTTCGTGCAAAAGTAAAAGAACTAAAAAATATTAGTTAAGAATAATAACATGAATGAAACATAACTAAACATCATTTCCAATTAAATCAATGCTACATTAGCTGCAAAATGTTTGGAATTAATTTCGTTTTTACATGTGTTTTATCTGTTTAGCATACATTTACAACGTATTTTAATTGATCAGTTTTATTCCTATCTTTGAAAAGTGAAATTTAACCGTTGTTGATATGTAGAACATCAATCAATTCAGCCTGAATGCAACCAAGTAAACAAATATGCAGTGTCCTACTGCACAGTATCTTAGCTAAACCAGTTTTTCTTCTATAGGTGTAGTAATTGTGCAAATGCTTATATTGCATTTTCCACATGCCTTTTATGTCGAGGCCTGATGTACGGACATTTTTTACTTATTTTCTCGTTTGTTTTGAAGATGAAAACTTACAATGTCGTTCTTTTCTTTTCCAATTGCTAAAGCAGAACCAATCCTCGGACAATTTACTTTTCTGTATAGTTGGTCGATAAAAATTAATTGAATTTCGGAACACGTAATGTAATACTACCAATTCTACTTTATTCAGTATAAAATTTAGATTTTTTATTAAAGACACTAGTATATAATGATCAATAATGTAAAAAAACATGACATTTTCACATTCAAATTTTATACTTTGCCAAAAATTCGAAGTATCTTCCACGTGGTATTCAGATAAGTGAACTACTACCGTTGGTGCGAACCTAGTAACAAATTATTTCAATTGTGACCAGAAGGATAAATCAGGTAGTATGAACGAAAGTATACCATGCAATAGCCTGTTCGTGCTAGCTGAGACTCATCAGTACTTGCTTTGGTATGTTCCATCTCACCGTATATTTTGAGTCAAGAATGTGACAATAGGACCGAAATTCCTTAGACACAAACTTGTAATAGTGAAGCTAACATAATCTAAAGTCAACGACAATACGACTTCAATGCTAACTCACACTATATAATATATATACCGAGTCTGCAAAGGATACTAACACTATGGCTATTGTGTTAGTAACCGATACCAACATTATTGTACCGAAAAGGTACATGGTACTAACAATACTAACAAATATATTGTGGTTAAAGGACGTAATATCGGCTCCTACTGATGAGTCGCCAGTAAGCACGAAACGAATGTGCATGAGATTATACTTTCCGTTCATGCTGCCTTTGGTTTATCCTTCTGGTCACAATTGAACCAATTTGTTACTAGGTTCGCAACACCTATTACATACTTGCATATATATTAGTTCTGCGCAACAAACAGTATTTAACCGTTATATATTGAATTGAATGATGTCATGCTTATCGCGAAATGTGATAACTGATATCGATCAAGGCCAGAGTGTATGGATTTACTGGAGTAACAGGTGTTCAGAAATTGTTGTAATTCTCAAGTTCGGTGAACTATAGCATAAATTGATATCCATCAGGTTGGTATCATGTACCAACTCGGTAACCATAGTGTTAGTACCATGTACCCTTTCGGTACAATAATGTTGGTATCGGTTACTAACACAATAGCCATAGTGATAGTATCCTCTACAGACTCGGTATATATATTGTATAGTGTGAGTTAGCGTTCAAGTCGCATTGTCGTAGACTATATGATGTTAACTTCACCATTGCAGGTTTAAACATTAGTCTAGGAGATTGTGCCGTCCTATTAACCCACAATCTTGAACAAAATATACAGTGGTTAAAGGGCGTAATACCGGCTCCTACTGATGAGTCGCCAGTAAGCACGAAACGAATGTGCATGAGATTATACTTTCCGTTCATGCTGCCTTTGGTTTATCCTTCTGGTCACAATTGAACCAATTTGTTACTAGGTTCGCAACACCTATTATATACTTGCATATATATTAGTTCTCCGCAACAAACAGTATTTAACTACTACGGGTGTTAAAAGGAAAGCCAACCATTTGACTATTCTTTAAATCAAGTTTGCGAGCTTGAAGTAAACACCAATCCCATTGTATTTAACCAGTCGTCGAACAACGTTTCTTTTGTTATGTTGTTCGATGACTGGTTAAATACAATAGGATTGGTGTTTACTTCAAGCTCGCAAACTTGATTTAAAGAATTGTTACCACCACCCACGCAAACAATTATTGTTAAACCATTTGACTAGTTCAAATCTTAGTGTATTTGTAATTGATACTATTAACCTCGCAACAATTCAAAAATATATACGCCCTCACTAGAGCAAAATTCCTAGCTGCCTATGTTTTAAATGTGTAACCTTTCCTTATTGAAACATGCAGAACAATTCAATTAAAACTGTATTCTCAGTTAATTCAATTGGGAACACTCAAACCTCACCTTTTATGTGTTGAAAAGAGAACTATCTTTAGCATTAATTAATTCTCTTAAAGCTGACAAATTTGTTTTTATTCGAAGGAGATTTCGTTGACTGTGACACTGTTGCAAACATTGACATGCTTTATTTTGAGCTTTCTTCGATATTCCGTTTTTAATCAGATAAATGATTAAAAAAATGGGCTAAAACACTGTCCAAGTAAATATACGATTTTAATTATCATAAACGCAAAACTATTATACGAAAGCGAGATCATTAACTTGCTAAGTAATCATTTTTCTTTTTACAAAAAAACGATAAAGATCTATTTATAAACGGAAGGACCAATTAAAAATTCTATTAGGGTCAGTTTCAGAAACCAATTTGAAGGCTAGACAGATAGCTTGAAGAACTCATCAACTATCATCACAAAATTCGTTCAGTGTTTCTAGAATATTTAGTTTTCAATTATGCAATATATTAGAAGCCCAAGCGGTTTGAAAGGAACATTATGCACCATATAGGCGCACACTGGCTTCGTATTAGCAACTGATTAACAGGGGAATTTAAACCTATAATTTATTTTTTATAAATAGAAAATTAGCCAAGTACATGTTTTAAAAATTCCAACCTTGCAAACATACAAACTAAAGAAATCTACAATATAAACACGCCAATTTTCTTTGTTCGTGAACACAATTCTTATGCCTATTTATTTTTTTATTAAAGCAAAAACCGCAAGATATTGTAAACCACAACAAAAAGATCAAAAATGATTTGTGCTTTTATTAAACATTTATGAATTTACATGTATTTTCATTCAGATTTAACATTTATTTTTCCTTCAGTTTGTCTTACTGAATTAGTAATGTAAACAAGTGATAAAATTTGAACGCCATATGGATTTTTCGATTTTCACAATAGACAAAATCATAAGCTATAGTTAGGTAGGATACTGGTGAGAATCGAAAGTTATTGACCGTGCTGCATATAAGCGCCTTAAGAATATAGGCCAAGTTTTCGATTATGAATATTTCTCTGTATCATCAGCAAAATTTCCACCTTCACAAAGCCTGTCAGCATAAACAATAGATAATAATTATCTCTGGTTAGGCAAATGGCAATTTCACTTCGATAGATCAATCAAAATCAGCCGTACTATACGATGAATTTTAGAAACTTGCAAAAGGATATCCTGAACAGTTCGTTTTGCTTGAAAAAAAGGCATACATAAAAACAAACCTTATAATAAGCAAGCAAAAAACACCAAAATCACATTTATCAATGAAGACCTTATGTATCCGTAATTGGCTTTCGTGTTATATATAAACTACATTAAAAACCTATGGAACCATTTTAATGACTCAGATTCTTAATTATCTTGCAATATTTTACTAGTTAAGACGGCAGGATCTGTTTGAAGCTGTTTTTGAATTCCAGAGACACCGGCATCCGATTATAACTCAATAGGTATTTATAGGTAAACATAGTTGTTTCCTTTTAAGGAAGTGATATTTTTACCTTCTGAAGGTCTTATGTGACCAACTTTCACATGTCATCAATTGTGTGGTAGGTTTACTTGCACAGTGTTGGTTTTCAGGTAATCAGTTGCATTTCAATGCTAAGGTTTGCACAGCATAAAAATAAAGTTTTCACCTGTTTATAATAGAAACACGTCAATTAATATGGAATCAAAAGACGCTAGCGTGAAGCGCAATATTCCTGCTTTTGCTTTTGGCCGAAATCATTGAAAGTAAGTGAGCTTTAACCAATTGTAATTGAATGAAGAGACACGCAAAAGTAGAAGGTCAACTCATACCTAATTCTAACTGCAAAAATTACTTAACTTATTAGGCAACACTTAGAATTCGTCAACAATATTTAATTTTTATACCGCTCACATAAGCCAATGCAAGAGCTACGCAACATAAGTTAGTCTATGTCGCGTCTATGAACAAATTTTGAACTGGGCGATAATAGGTAATCTTGCAGCTATTCGTTTTCCATTCAAAATGCTTTTCTGACACTCCCAAAAAACTTTTCTGGTTTATCCTTGGAAACCAGCATTTTATGCGCTCCATATAGTCACCGACCACTTAAATAATATCAGCACACAAACACGGTGTCATATATGTTGTAAGTTATATTTTTCATATACGTCAAAACAATGAAATCGTCAAGCATCATAGGTTGATTTGAGCTTTTTTCAAAGTGCATTGTGCTCGTTGATGATTTTATCTTTTGCAGCAATTTCATGTCCGGCTAAAAAGTTTGTTACACTCATCTCAAAGATTTTATTTTATGTCGGGCAGCATTTTGAGCGACTGCGCCAATTGACTTCGACATGATACATGCACCTTATACTAACCGAAAACCATAATCATCACCAAAAACTAACACCGAATCGTGTAAGAGCAAAAATTATGCAGCGCCGATCAACCAATATTAAAAAAAATCATCAAAATATCAACCTACGGCGGGTACGATTCCGCACAAATTGTTTGGGTTGATTTTGAAAACTGTCACTGTAAGGAGCAGGAAAGCTGATGCAAGACTGATCGAAATATTGTCCCAAAAATAAAATAATATTTGTTTGCGCGGCCGAAAACTATTTTAATGGAAAATTATTAGCTTAAACAAGGAGCCATCATATTCAGCGCAAAACTATTTAAAAAAATAATGTTATAAGCTGGGATATTGATTTTTTCAGACAGATGGCTACTTACTCTAGTTTATCATTAGAGTCATATAAATTTAACAAACAAACTTATTCTTAATAATAGATATTTCACAGTGAGCAAACTATTCATAACAAGCTGATGCCGCTCCACAAACAGATGATCAACTTAATAGACTGCAATTCTAACAATAAAAAATGTAATTTAACAATAATTGATTGCGCGGGTGATGATAACAATTATTTAAATCAAATTTGCGAGCTTGAAGTAAACACCAATCCCATTGTATTTAACCAGTCGTCGAACAACATAACTAAACTACCGTCAGCCGCAACGCACTGACGCGTTTCGACCTTCTATGATCATCATCAGAGTACGACGGCAAACTGACTATCGAGGATCAAATAACATTGAATATATATGGAACTCAAATTTAGATATGCGGCTCTCACCTCTAGCAGTCTCGCATACATTGAACTTGACTGGAAATGTCGGCTGCACAATTTCTATGCAGTCACGAACATTAACATACCGATGTTACGTTTCAAATTAGTTATCACGCCATTTTCCAGTGAAATTCAAACAGAAAAAAATGTAATTCGTTAAATAATTAACATTCTTTTGATCGGCCGACTTGCTCTTCCCATATACAGCAAGACCATTTACAAATAGTTCAGTTTCTCTGCTCGATTGTTTGAACGTGATCATAGCGAGTGGACAGTTGCAGGTCCATGGCGAGAACATACACACTGCCAGTCCCTACCTTAAGTATCATCCTCATCGGTACTCACACAACTCAGTCACAAGGGGCTCTTAAATAATATTGTGGTCAAGAACATCCCACAATTCCATTGAACCGCCCACAAAATTTGTGAGATTTTTACAACTGCTCATTTACAGTCATCCTGTTGAACTGTGACTACGGCCCATATGTGACGCGAATGTATAGTCTGGATGTGCATACAACCCATCATACATGCATACGATTTTTTGCGGCTGGCGGTAGTTTTGTTATGTTGTTCGAGGACTGGTTA